>CAEFZY010025022.1:0-134527 GCA_903066815.1 Brachyrhaphis roseni | reverse complement strand
TTTTTTTTTTTTTACACTCAAAGCCCAAAGGTAATGTGTTGGCTAATCTCAGTGGACAATGCCGCTGTGAAATGAAACATGAATCTCACTTAAAGTTCTCCAATAAAAACATTTTCTGGAGGAAACAACAGGGAGCTCAAGGCAGGTTGATAGTATGAAGCCTAACTGGTATCGATTTGTTCATGAAGCTGCCTCTTTGGGTTTGTGACCTACTTTAGCAATTAACGCTATCTTGCTAAAGTTTTCACACCTCTGGTACTTTATTTTTTTAGATTATAAACAAATTGAATGAATATGATTCACTGTTTGTAGATGTTGTCAACATTATGTTGTGCTATTTTAAATGATTATCACTTCGATTTTTAAAGACCCATCTAGGGACATCTAGGGCAACTGCAGTGTTTTTATTAAATGGAGAAAAAATAAATAAATTACACAACTAAGTTTGTTGTCATGCAGCACAATGATCCTCCAAGCACTTCCTGTATTCTTTGTGGTTTGGGCCATCTGGTTGTTGATCATGTAATCCATTGCAGTTTTATGAAACAAACCAATAAATCTAAAAAAAAAACGAGATTTCTCAAAGTTTGGATGTTTCCATTAAACACTTTTATTTTTGAAAAGTCAAATTGCACAATTGTTTGGTTGATGGAAACGCAGCTACTGTTGATGAAGACCAGGAAATCTGGAATAAAGTCATCTGGACAATTGAGTGAAAGTTTAAAAAATTGGACATTAGAACAGAGATCATGTTCTAATTTAACCAAAAACGACTTTATCCAGAATATCAGAGGAGCTTCTGTAAGATAGGCCAAAGGTTTAGTCTATTTTGAAATGAAAGTTAGGCTAAAGGTAAACAACCAGGATTTACCAGTTTCTAATCTCTGAAAAAGTGGAATGAAGGAAACCAAACTGTGACTTGTGTCAAGAGATCAAAGATTACTTTGTCTCAACAGCAGAAATGTTAGACCGCCTCTTCAACTGCTTCAATTTCACAAGAATGTTTTCCTCATGCAAACATGTAGGATCATGTAAAAAATAAGTAATCGCCTGATAGTGTTATATTTTTCCAAACATGAAAGTGTAATGGTGTAAATTTTGCTTGATCACTTTATTAAAAAGTAAAAATGTCAGTTCTACTTCCTTCAATTTAATTCCAATTTAAGCATCTTCGTGCTTTACCCAAATTATTTATCTGTAAAAAAAGAAAATCTTAATTTCTACAGCTTCAACAACACAGACTGAAATTCAGCCTGGTGAAAAGACAGTAAAGTAGAAAATGTTTCCAAAAACTGAGCTCAATAAAATAATCAGAAAAAACACAAAATCTGTGGAGCACGGTTATATTTTATAATTAAAAGTATAAGTTCTGTGCATTTATACTGCTACAATACCAGTGACATCATTTAAGACCTATTTTTCCTTGTACCTTTCATATTCAAACACCTTGCAGCAGGAAACTTATCCATCTTTTCTGCACGTTTACGAAATCTAAAATCAGAAATAAAATGAGGTTCTTTCAAAATAATTTCCCGATAAAGATATTTTAGAAAAAACTAAGTTACCTTCGGCTTGTGTCTTTCATGGGGGCAAAGAACAAAAGAATTAAATTCTCTATACGTTCTTTTAGTTTCACATGCTGTCCAAGCACAAACGACAACAGACTGGATTAACTTCTTAAATGAAAAGTAAAATTTATTATTCCTGAACCACAAAATAGACTTCTTTGGTTGTACAAATTCACTAGTTACAGTCTTATATGAGCTATAACCCTTGACCCTAGGACATCTGACCCCACACCCTCTGGCCTGTTAGCAAGTTAAAGCCCCCAAAAAGAACTCGAGACAAAAATAAGAAACACAGAAAACATAAAAACACGGCATCAATGTAGTGAAACTCTTCTGGGAAAAAAAAAAAAGAAAGTAGTTACCTACAAATAAAAAAAGAAAAAACAAACAGCAAATGATAAACTGAATTTCAGTCAGTGAGAGCAACATGGAAAAGTAATCATAGACCCTAGATTAAATTAACAAAATGCTACGATGCTGTGATTCTGCAGAATGTTTTGCAGCTCTCCCAGTTTACATGGAGAGCATCCCAACACCAAGCCTCAACCTCACCCAGATGCTTCAGCAGTCCAGACAGGCTCAGTTTCCAACCCATATTTTCTCTTCTTCCTTACAGTTTTTGTACATTATTCACACGACAAATTATTTTTTTTCAGTGGCATCGGATTTAAGTTAACCATAGTCGGAAAAATAAAACTCCCTGCTACCTTCATATCACTGTGGTTAAAAAAAATAATTGCCAGATAACGCAAAAGATGCCAGGGTAGCATTAACGGTTCACATTGGTTTAAAAAGAAAATACAAAAACACACGATACCCTTAAAAGGGTAAGTACCTTTGATAAATGATAAAATGCATGATCCCAAGTATTAATACTCTCAGTTGGGGAGTATTTGCTGCGGCTGTGTCCAGTGTAGTTGTCCTCTCTGTAGGGGAATGTAACGAGGGTTAGTCTGAACAGAGGCTGCAGGGATGAGAAACCAGCAAGTAGACGCGTTCGTCCAAACAGTTAAATCATGTTTACAACAATTCCTCCTGTGATTTAAGTGTTTTTATAAAGTAAATATAAGTAGTGATATGCAGATGAGTATTAGGAACTCATCTTGAGTTCAAAAGGGTTGAAAATGTAGAATGAAGGCCTTCGGTTCGTCTAAAATGATAATAAATTATGATACAGTGGCAGTGAATAAATGATATGTGCTTCAAGAGAAAAGATTTTCCACCATATATGACGATGAAGGTAGCAAGCTGTTCCCTCCTCAGTTAATATTTACACCCCAAATCATTAAAAACAGACACTTTACAATCTAATCGCTGAAGTTAGTAAAACTATAACTCATTTCTTCTCATTTTCTGTTTCCACTATGATTTTTTTCATAACAGCAACATCACAATGGTGCAGAAATAAAAAAAAGAAAAAGAAAACTAAAAACTTTGATCACCCTCAAGTTAAAATAGATCTGATCTACGAGGCAAACAGAAGATTTAAGAAAATAATTCATCTGCAAGTAGCAATCCTAGCTAACCACACCGACTCGTCCCGTCCAGGTACGGAGCTCGCCGACTCACCCACAGACTATAAAGGCAAGACTGGCACGCAGGATATAAGTGAGTATCTATGTGGCGACTAAAAGCTTCAGAGTCTTTGCAGTGGTTATATTTGGAGAGCCAACCTCTCTGGGTTAATGTTTTTGGTTGTGTTACGTCGGCACAGCGGCTTCCAGGCTGCGGCGGCCCTGCCTCAGTTTGCGTTTGTTGCTGTAGAGGGCCATCTCCTCCAGGGCCGAGGTGGCGGGCAGCGGGGCAGGAGCCTCCACTTCAGGGCCATGCCCTGCAGAAACACAAAGCAACACAAAAATACTTTTTAAATGTGTTCTTTTGATAAACAGCTGCGTAGAAACCATCCTGAAACCTGCAAGACGCTTCCCACACTGAGCAGCAGCAGCTAGAAAACAGCAGAATCAGCAGCGAGAAAGCCCAGATTTCAAATAATTTCTGTTTACATGCACTGGAGAGGGAAGCTAGATTTATTCAGGTCCCACTTTAAGGTTCCTGTTGTGTTTTTAATTGTAATTTTTTTTTTTATCGAGTTAATTGCAGCCATATGAGCACAACAACAAAAACATTTGTTTTTAACCTATTACCTGCGTCATTCAACCATCAGATTGGTGCACAGTTCTGTTATACTCATTCAGCTTTCAAGTTCCTTGAAAAAAATTAAATGTTTTGCACTATTTTAGGATTAAACAACTTCGGTGATAATTTAACTCCATTTTGCACAACAATAGTCTTTTCCAGCGTCCCATCTGATAAATTTTTGAATCAAAAATTAACCCCTGATGGGCTGAGAGAAGAGGCCTCGTCGTCTAGTGTCGTTATTTGCAGGCATTGCTTGGGTGTCAAATTTATGACTGTACTAGAAATATGCAACAAAGGTTCCAGTTTGGAACTTTTTGTGTGAAAAACAAAAAAAAACTGCAAACAGCACATATGCATTGAAAACGCATATGTGCTGTTTTGAATGCCAAGTTCACTTCAAGCGAACAGAGACCTAGGTTATTAGGGGGACCAGAGTTCACTTTTTTTGGTCCAATCAAAGTTCGGTTGTTCATTCATTCCTCCCCAAACAAACCGGACTTCCTAGGAAAAAACAATCTAGTTTGATTAAAGCGGACTGGACTTTCATATCTGTGCATTTCTACCTGAGTCCAAAGGATCCCAAAGTCCTTTTAGGGACAATATTAAAGACCTCATTAATTATTAGTTCAACCTAAAAACAAATTCATGCAGTTATTGAAGTACTGAGAGCTCGTCCGGCTTAAATCCAATACGCAAACACAATACAGATGCGTTAGTAGGAAAATTTAACAACTTTAAATGTGCGTTAAACACGCCTTATAATGTGGAAGTAATTCAAGAGAAAAGACATTTTCAGCATCTCTGATGTGTTTGACAGGCGAATTGACAGTTCATCAAGGTTGTTACCAGTAAAAATATATCTGAAACTGGAATCTGGCCAATAGAAGAACAATAACTGGTGTGTCTCTATAAACTAGTCACATCTTTGTTGCAAATAAAACAGCTAAATAGATTATTTTACTCAAATAAACGGTTAAATAGACAACTTTATTCAAATAAAAGCTAAATAGATGATTTTACTCAAATAAAACAGCTAAATAGATGATTTTACTCAAAAACCCAAACAGTAGATGCAGCATTAACATGAACTGCAGATTCTTGAAAGAAAGACTTGAAGTCTTCAGAGACACCTTGCAATGGTTCTGACCCGACATACATTTTGCAGATCAGGACAGCAGAAGCAGAAGAACCTGAACCCAAGCTTTGCCACACAACTTGCAGGTTAGACCGACACGAACAAACTTCCGTCACACATCCAGCCAACACACACATGCACACAGGATCCTACCAATAGGAGCTGCTTAGTCCTGGTAGTTACCTGAATTAAAGGGAATAGAACAGGTTGAGGTAAAACAGTTTTTGAAGTCCGTTTATGTGCAAAATGAAACCGTACATACCAGCATTACTGGAGGCGTCGATGTATTGCACTTCCTCTGGTGCGTCAGGAGTCTGGGGGAAAAAACAGGCTTTAATGAACAACAGGGAGGTGGTGATAAAACGCTTTAATAACCTATTTCCCACAGTAATCCTTCACCATTTGAGTAGAGGAGCTGGCAGGGTAGCGACCCGACATTGAACCTTCAGAAGATTATCTACTCTACCACAACCCCACTCCAACCAGAAACCCATAAAGGAGAAACAATGTAGAGCCGATGTCTTAATATCGTCCACAAAGAACACCAGTAGACACCAAACAACGCAGCATCTTAAGGTATCAACTCAGTTCCTACTTTAGCCTGTTGATGCTCAGAGTTTTAACCTGCAGTAAACTGGAAGGCGCAGAAATCTAACAAAATTCCTTCATGTTTCTGACATATTATTACAGGTTAGGATCGGCCTATTGGCTAAACAAAACATGTTCACAAAATCATTCTTAGATAATGAGATTTCCATCTGATCAGTTCTGCCTGTTTTGAGCTCCTTTCAGAAAGAGATGTTTTAGGGCGTCTTGTCACTTTAAATACAAATAAGCTGCTACTGGCCACGCCCCCCCCAACTCAATGTTTACACTCGTGTGTCAAAATGGCTGCAAGCAGATGCCCAATTATACAATTGTATATCCTTGAAGAGCGTAAGTGGAGCTTCCTGCACAACCAACAAGGACGCAGCAAGTGGTTTCTGGAGGCAAGTCAACAACAAAACACTTCCAGCAGTCATTGTACATACAGCGGTAAAACCAGCTGACCAAACATGCTGGAGCTCAGCTGGGTTGCTAGGTATTGGGCTGGGCTTCTCTGGGGTTGCTAGGTAATGGCGTAGTGTCTGCTGATTTGTGATGATACACTCCAGAGATTTTAGAAAGGGTTAATTTTCCAGACACCCATAAAAATACCTATTGGTCATTTTAAGTACTTAGGCTGTTTTTACAAGCAATTGAGACCTAATAGAAGTATAAAAATGTGGTTAATTTGGTTAATAGGTTCACTTGAAATACATTTGGTCCATTACTGCCACCTTGTGGTACCAACACATTAGTTTGTGAGTTTATATTAAGATCAGAAATGACCAACCATCCGTAATAAACACAGTTACAACATGTAAATGTACTAAAACCAAATGAAGCAAACAGACGTCACTGCCAAAAGACCAGACGCCACACTGAACCCGACGCTGAAACCGACAGACGCACAAGAATACGACCCGAAGACCGGCACAACCACAGGTTTCCCCTGCATCCTCTCCTCCATAGGACACATTATGAAATTACTCTCAACCCTTTAATGCCTGAATTTATACCCAATCGTACCAAAATATTATAGGTGTTTTTTCAGTCGATCAAATGTTAAATTACTTCGAGATTATAAGTTTCAACCTTGTACCTACCAGGAGTGTAAATTTGGATATGATGCTAATTAGATCCACTTTAAGGAATGAGACAGACTGTTCAAAATCAATATGTTGATTATTTTATTGAGTAAGCAAGTAAGACTGAGCAATAGATGTTTTTTTTTTAATTTATTTATTATTAATTCAAACTAAATTCTGCAAATTTACAGAATAGTTACAGGAATTTCTTTACCATTTTTCCAACATTAAATCAGTTTTACAACCTGAATTTCAATATATTTTAGATAACTGTCTAAAATTGATCAAGACCTTTTAAATAGAGGTAAATAATCCAGATTTTAATTTTAATTTAATGCAATTTCCAGAACGATGCTAAATGTTCTGATAATATATGTATAGATCTATAAATGTTGGAAATTCTGTGCTTTTTTCTTCTTTGTAACTTTTCACAAACATCAGGATCTTGAAGAAAATGTATTTATAACATTTCCTCTACATAAAACTTAAAGCGAGAAGTATGATTGTTCATTAAAAATTACAACAAATTTACTACCACAGATGTTTAACAAAAGGTCAGCTAACATTTGCGGCTCTAAGCGAGTTTATTTTTGCTGGACGAAGGCCTAAAATGACTCTTTGGATTGTACAGGTTACAAACTCCTCCTCATTTTGTTTCTAAATATTGTTTTCATCTATCAAAAACAATACAGCTTTTGTCTGTATTCTGCCAAATTACATTAATGCAAAAATATGTTCAGAATTATTTAACTTTTTATTCCCCTTTTAACAGCTTTATGTGTCATTTTATCAGTACATTTTGCCACAACTGGCTCTTTAAGCACATTCGTGATCTTAATGTGGCCTGAAATAAAAATAAGTTTTAAACTCCTGCCTTAGATGCAAAGTTCTAAAAGCGAAATTCACTTTTTCTAAATTACTGCATATTAATACTAGTGTCACTCATTTTCTTTCCCTTGTTGCCTAGCGTCGCTAAAAAGCTTCAAACCTAAAATTAGAAATAAGTGAGAATTTTGGTCACACATCATCTATTCTAATATATAAGGTGCAGAAGATGTTAGTGAGCCTAAAAATATATATTTTTATTGCCCAACTTAGATTATTTACTGAGTTTATTCATGAGTTGGCCCATTGCCTTCCTGAAACACATGTAGTTTGCACTCTGACCACTAGATGGTATCAAATCACCTCTAATCGTCTCCTACACTCTCCTGGCTGTAAGCTAATCAGCTTCACTCGTCCATAGGGGAACAAAATGACGACAAAAGGAGGACACCAATGTTTTAAAGTGCAAGAAGATGAGAAGAACTTCTTCTGTCTGAAATGTCATGACCCATGCATGGACAAGGAGGATGAAAGTGAACGAGAGAGTGAGTGAGATGCTGAATTTGTAGCCATAACCGATTCAGGTTAGTGGAATCAAAAAGTCCATGTTTGCAGCAGGCAAGTTTCACCGTTTCATAGTGATTAGTTAGCGTAGCGATATATAAAGCTGTGAATGGTTACTGATAATGTTTTTATATGAGAGAAAGAGAGTATTATTTCAACGTTTTTCCTTGCGAAGTACAAGTTAGTGCACAACGTCTACCACTGAGCCACGACCAAGACTGAAGCCGCACTGATGCCTCTTGATCAACAGTAACTTGAGGGGAGGCAGCAGGGAAAGCCAGGGGGGTAAAGAAGGAGGGAGAAGGCCAGGGCGGGATGGGGCGGCGGCCCCCCGGAGCTGAGCATGCAGCCAATACCTGAATGTCGTATACGGGTTTGGAAGAAGGAATGGCGGCAAACTGTCGGTAGTCAAACTTCTTTGATGACAGGGACTAGAAGGATAGCAAACAGGGATGAGCAAAAAGCGAGGAAGAGGTGGAGGATGAAAACAGGAGAGTGGGGGGAAAATAGAGAGGAAGAGGAGGCAAAGAGGCTAATGGGTGAACCAGCGGAGGCAAATGATGGAGAGCAATGTGTGTCAGTTTACTGACATCAAGCAGGATGGTGGATTTATGGCAATGTAGGAAATGTCCTCTCACCAGCTCATCAACGAAGAACCTGGTTTTGATCTTAAAGCTCTAGAAACTGGACTTAACGTTAAAAAATTAATTTTATTTAAAGAACCTCTTCAAGTTAAAGCAAGAAAACCTCAAGGGGTGAAGAGGAGTAAAATCAAAAGGTGACGCTTACCAGCCTGCCTGGAGAGGTTAATGCTCGAGGACTGAGCTCTGTCAGGAAATAAAAAACATGTTTTAGTCAACACAACATTTCAACCTTTCTATACATCATCATAAACACGCAGCATTTTGTAAGAGTACAGAATTTCTCCACATTGTCACGTTACAAACTCAAAATACAGAGTGCAACGCTACGCAGAGGATCAGCAGGAAGAGGAGACGAAAAGACAACATTTTCTTTTTACAAATAAAAACCTGAAAGATTGGAAGCTGAAGGATAAATACATAAACACTCCACACTTTTCAGATTTCTACATCAAAGTTTCTCAGATTTTACTGTTTATAGGTATATGTTCGAATAAAATGAACATTGTTTTTTTATTCAATGAAGTACTGACAACATGTTTCTGAAACTCCAAGCAAAAATTTAGTATTTATTTGCAGAAAATGAGGAATGGTCAAATTCACGAAAAAGATACAGTGCTTTCAGTCCTTAAATAACGCAAAGAAAACAAGTTTATGTTCATTTAGAAACAACAATACTAATGTTTTAACTCAGGAAGAGTTCAGAAATCAATATTTGGTGGAATAACCAGGAGGTTTTCAATGGGGTCCAGTGCAGTGGTAATGCAAGTAATTAAACA
This sequence comes from Brachyrhaphis roseni, assembly GCA_903066815.1. Lineage (NCBI taxonomy): Eukaryota > Metazoa > Chordata > Actinopteri > Cyprinodontiformes > Poeciliidae > Brachyrhaphis > Brachyrhaphis roseni. The sequence goes on along the minus strand of CAEFZY010025022.1, from coordinate 125,206 downwards.
AAAATTCTCGTTGCCAGGCATTAATTCTCCGCCATACAACTCAGAGAAGGGATGACTAAAAGAAAAGCCACATTTTCAAAATATTTTCCAACATTTCTTCTTCAGAAAAAAAAGCAAGCAAAAATTTAAAATAAAATTGATTGATATCAGACTTAAATCCGAGATTTAAGTCTCACCTTCCATGGGAGTGGGAGACGGCGTCGGAGCCGGCGACGGGGACTCCGTCAGCTGGTCTAGTGTCCCACGCTTCTTCCCGTCCCGAGTTTTGGCGATGACCATCTGAGCTTTCAGTGCGTCTTGCTCCAGAGACTTCATTCTACACAGGAAACAACCAGGTTCAAGGAAGTCCTCTGACACCAAGGCGGAGGCGTGAAACACGGACAAGAAACTCCAGAGGAAGTTGTAGGCCATTCACTACTAATGTCGGGTGCTCCTTGTCCTGGTTTGCTGTGATCATCTTATTTTATGAAAGAAATAAAGGAAGGCATTCCAGGAAAAGGACGACCTACTGCCTGTAGGTTTACCCTCATCAGCTTGCAAACTTACTGCGGGCCATGTGTTAATACACATACCGCTAGAACGGCAAGGCACAAAGAAAAGAAGAGCTCTACGGGGTAATGGGAAGGACGAGACAGAGGAGAGAGAGGTTGGCGAACTAGAGACAAAACACAAAAGACGTGCAGAAGCAAAAAAAAAAAAAGTAGAAAGGCAACAGAAGCACTGTTAGTGTTGCTGCTTGGACCTTTCTGGATCTGGCCTCTATAGCAAAATACAGAAAAACCAAAGCACCCCAGCACACCCCCATGATGCCGCGCGTCTGGCCCTACCGGCCGGAGCCGAGGAGCAGACCTGAGCTGGGAGGCTGCAGAGGAGGAGGTAGAGGAGGAAGCATGGGGGGCTGCGCCCTGAGAGGCCCTCACTCGGGCCTGGTAGAGCCTCTTTGCCAGGTCCTGCTCATACTGTCTAACATCCTCCTCTAGGCCATAGGGCCTGAGCCCCACAGGCCACACAGACGGGAGGCGACAGAGGGACCGGGAGGGAAAGGAAAGGAATTTCAGGATGAAGGAGAAGGATGAGGAGGAGACAGACAGGGACACAGACAGAAAAAAGAGAAGAAAACCCAAGAATGGAAGATAAAACACTGAAAATTAGAAAAACCAGGAATAATAAATACGTATTAGACGTGACATTAGGGAGAAAGAAACAGACCAAACAAATACTCAGCAGCGTTGTTCTTTAAGACAAAGTGGACTGATGCATTTATAGTGAACAATTTCTTCTATGAAAAATAATTTATTGTCATGACAAATTTCAGTTATAGACGGCAAATAAAATGACAAAACTGACGGTATGACTGGAAATATTTCTGCTATGCAGAGACTGTGTGCAGTTTAGTAAATCACACTAAGAAAAAACAGTTTAGAGCAACAAGGTTTTTTTATGAATATCTTATAAAGGGTTTTTGTTTGATATTTAAACAATTTTATTTCTATTTTTACGTTTTAAAATAAAGACCTAAAACTTTTGGAGAAAAAAAAAAGACACTTTTTTTTTTCAATGAGATATTTGTGGAAAATTATAACAAAAAAAATTATATTTTCCAAACTAATAAGAAAAATAGACCTAAAACAAACAAGATGGATACATTTTCTTCAGTGGGATAAAAAAAGCATATTATTGCTTCTACTTTTTGGTAATTGTCTTGAGGAAATTTTATGAAATTAACTCCATGAAAACGTCTGACATAGGAGTACGGTAAAGGTTGCAGACCCCTGGTTTAGTCTTTCACATTGCATTTATTCTATGAACTCAAAGAAAACAAACGTGAATTGAAGCAATAATTCTGTTTTTATGTCTAATCATTGCTACGTCAGTTTTAAGTGATCATATTTGTGTTTTTGCTTCAGTTACCGTGCCGCCCGCCACATGGCTCTCTTCTCAGCTTCCAGCGCTCGTTTCTCTGCAGGGGACAGATCCTTGTCCGGGGCCACGGAAAGCTCAGGGCTCTGCATGCGGAGCCTCTCCTGATGTCTGCGCTCCGCCTTGGCCGTGCGGATGGGAGCTGCCGACTCTCCAGGGTAAGACGACACCAGACTGATGAGACGGAGCATCGGTAGAGGTCAGAGTTGGGTAGCAACTAGTTACATTTACTTTAGTAACTTTTTAGGAGAATTTTTACCAAGCAGTACTTTTTACTTTTACTTGAGTAACTTAATTATGAAGTATTGCTACTCTTACTTGAATAAAATGTCTGGGTTCTCCATTCACTGTGAGTAACTTCACTGAATGACACGTGTCAAACTCAAGGCCCGGGGGCCAAATGTGGCCCACCACAGATTTTTATGTGGCCCTTTGCACTCCAGATGCTAAATTACATCAATCGGTCTCTCCAGTTTTCTGAGATTCCACAATTGTGGAAATTCACATAAAGTCAACAGGCCCCAGCATTTTTTCATGCTAATGCATAACAGTAAGTTTACTGCAATTTTTCAGCAAATATTGTGGAAAAACACTGATTTAAGTGATGCTGACTCTCTCCTGTAGGAGGCACTATTTCTTACACTGCTGCATCGGACTTATTTGATGTCAGTTAGTCAGAGATCAAAATGGCAAGTAACAAAAAAATCACATGTAACATTGTACATAAGCGCAAATATCGCAAAATTCCAAATTGCAAATATTTCTAAATCAATCATTTTGATAGCAAAAAATCCCCAAAACAATTGCAAATTCCTGGAGGGACTGAACAGTGTGAAAAGATGTTCAATATTATTTAATTTTAAGAAGTATTTACAAAATGCAGAGACAGCTATTTATTAATATTTTAACAGTTTATTAATTAATACATTCTGGCACAACCGACTTTAAGAACATTTATGATTTTGATTTTATCCAAGACGAAAATGAGTTTGACACCCCTGTCTTAGAGGGTCAACTTGCATTTTTATGCCATTATTAATATATTACTTAAAATGGTCTTAAAACAACAATATCATCAACCGGCAAAATTTGTTATTGTGACAGGCCTACTCTTGTGTAATTTCTTGGACAGCTACTTTCTACTTTTTACTTGAGTAAAAATATGTTTATATATAAATTTATAAGGCAGCTAACACATGCAGACATTCAGAAATGACTTTTAAAAACCGTAATCACCCCGTCATGGAGTTTGGTCTCTGCTCCAACCTGAAGCTGTCCTCCAGTGAATTTCTCTGAGAGTCGCCCTTCCCATCTACTGAAGAAGGCCTGCAGAGAAAAAAACAAATAAATCAAAAGCCAGTTTGAAAAAGAAAGTCAAAATGGAAAAGTTTGAAACTCAAATGATGCCAGATTCTCACCCGGAGCTGCCGGTGAAGCTCAGTGGAGTGGAGCAGTGCTGAGACGGGGTAGAAACAGGCTCCACCTTGTACTCAACCCCGTCTAACAAAACCTTTCCTGTAGCCTTCATGTGCTCCACCTGCTTAGCCAGGTCCTCTTCCTCATCCTCATCCTCTTCATCCATCAGGTACTCCCGCGCTCGCTGCTCAAACTTCCTCTCTGGGAGGAAACAAAGAGACAGAGACGGGTAAACTCGAGGAAAAACATCTGGCTTATTGTTTTTATTAGTTCTGGGAGGCTGGAAACAAACCTTCCTCCTCCCTCATTTTCTTGAGGTCATCCTCTCCGACGAGGGAGACTCTGGGTTTGGGTTTCTCTGGCGTCTGCTGCTTCACGTCAATCTCAAAGTATTTCTGCCTGTCCCTGAACGAGCGCTGCTCCGGGCTGTTCTTACCTCCAAGAGACGGACTCTGAAGGGGAAAAAAACAGTAGGAGGACGAGACGATAAACAGCAGGAATTAAAGCTGCGTCAATGTTTTTGCTGCGAAAAGATGGAAGTGGGGCTGCAGCTCATGATTATTTTAGTAATCAATTATTCTGATAATTAATCGGATGAAAAAAAAAATTTCATATTCAAAGGTTTTCATAAAAAACCTTTATTAAAAGATGTTTACATGCATCTTTTAAAAGATCATTTACAGCAAAAAAAAAATACATCCAACATTCTTTTTTTTTGACTTAACTCATTTTAGGTCTAATCTGATTATTATTTCCGGATTAACAGATTAATAACTGGATAACAAAAGGTGCTTTGAAGGATATTTAATTTTAATTTTTTTTTACAGAATTTAAACCAGGTGGAGCCAAATCTTTGCCACTTGCACAGGTTTGGGCGGAAAATGCATCTTAAATGCATTTTTTTGTAAAGTTGTGTCTTAATTGCTGCTCTAAATGTATTGTTTTTTCAGCAAATTGCTTCTTTTTTTTTTTTTAAAGTCTGTATATTTCAGTTAATGATCTTTTCAGTAATCGATTCATCATAACCAAGAGGAAAGTCAAGAGGAAAGAAGTTAAATAAAACCCAACACCATTAAGTTAATTTCAGAGCCGCTATAAGTCAAGCTGGTCGCTGACAGCAGAAACCACCACCGGTCAAAGCCAAGCACCCCAGACAACGGTCAGGTCGCTCAGGCCGCGGAGGCGGAGGATACCTGCTGCTCCACGGAGGTTCTAGAGAAGCGCGGCACGGCGGCCAGGCTCATATAGTCCCGTCGATCGGAGGAGAGAGAGGGCCGGGGGGAGACCCTGCTGGTCAGACCCTCACCACCTCCTTCCTGACCTTCACTTCTATCATCAAACACTTCGTCGTTTAGCACAGGCTGAAAATGCCAGATAAATCCCGACTGTCAGAGCAGCTTTGAATGCAAACGTTCCCATTTGAAGATGTAAAACAAAACTTTGCATGAATGAGGTTTGACCTCGTTAGTTGGACTGCAGACAAAGTTATAGAGAGCCAAACTTCTTCAACTTCAACTCTTTCACTTTTTACTAGTCCTCCCATAAAACACAATCCAACTAAACATAACTAAATCTGCTATTTGTATTCAACACAACTTTTAAGAACTGTACGATGCTGAGAGAGCTCTGGTGGAGCCAGCTATAAAATGTCAAAAAAAAACAAAAAAAACAAACCATCATCCTTCAACCACTTCCTGTTGTCTTCTTCACTGCTTTCGCCAGTAGCAATGTCCGGCTGTTGATCATGTGACTAGCATAAGTTTTGTGAAATACATCCTTTCCAATACAACCCCCTCCAAAAAAAAAAAAAGCGGAAAAACTTCTTATCAAAAAAAAAATTAAGCAAATTTATTTTTGTCATTCAATTTGGGCTATTTTACGGCAGCTAATGACTCAATGCAATCTGTTGTATTTCCTTCTAAAATGTTTTAAGCTAATTTGAAAAATAAACTGAACTTGATGCTCTGTTTGATCAATTGAAATGCATTTATGATTGGGTTAAAATGACTTTCTTTTTGTAAAATACCTTGACATGTTGTGAACTAATGCTAAACTGCATATAAATAAATTTGGTGTCGATTAGATTGCAAATTTTTTCTGATCTCTACTGACCTCTGGTGAAGGTTGCTTTGGGTGAAAATTGTTCCTCACACTGTACAGATCCTGTTGGCAGAGAAAAAAAAAAGATTATTAACAGAGAAGCGAGTCAGGAGAAAAATGGAGACATTAAGCAGGCAGGAAAAGAACAAAACAAAAAACAATATTAAACATTGGTGAATGAGCCACACATGAACAGATGACAGGGTTTCTGCAGGTTTCACCAACTCAAATTCAAGACTTTTTAAGACCATTATGAATTAAATTGAAGACCTGAATCATAATAGAAATGTACAAAAGAAAATTGCATATTTTTTATGTTAGTAGTGGCTTTTCTTAGCACAAAATGCATGTAGTATCGTACGGGCAAAGACAAACGTTGTCTAGCAAACTGGCTAGCTAGCTAGTTAGCAAGGGTATATTAGCAACTAGTTACTGACAGCCTGAACCTTTATGAATAAAAAGAACATAACGAAGAAGTCTGTACAGGATGCAAACGTTTGCCTGACAGAAAGGTTCCGCAAGAAAAACAAACTACACAGAACAAACAAGACTAAGTAGTCCTGCCACCACAAATTTTAATAAATACGGAAAACACATTTTTGTAACTGCAACTTTAAAGGCCGAGGTGATTGTTTATTTTTAAATGAAGGCCTTAATTTTCTATAGGAGAATTTAATGCTTTTTAAGGACACCCTTGATGAACAGATCAAGAGGAAGATCAGCACCAGTTTCACAGATGAAGTCAGTAGAGCACAAAAACCAACGATGGAGACATCCCACATGTCACAGCACGTCACAGATGACAACATGCAGGCTTCCTTTAGGGTCGCCTGCTTCAGTCAGGTGAGGAGGGGAGGGGGCGGCAACCAGTCAGCACAGCATGCTCGTCCGAGTCCGGTCGGCACGTCCTACCTGCGGTGGCTCCAGCACTGCCAGCGAGCGAGGCACGGCGGCAAACGCCTTGTATGCCTGCTTGACATTCATTGGGAACTCGTCAGGCGAAGAGGGGGAGGGGGCGCGAGGCTGCAGGGGTGGGAGCAGGGGTTGGGGGTGGGGTGGGTTATGGAGGTTGGATCCATATGATAAAAGAGGTGGAAAGGACAAACAGAGACATGGAGAGGGCAGACAATGAAAAAAACCAGCAAAGTTCAAGACGACTGTGGAGGAGACGGGGTGAGCAGCATGGCGGCTGGTTTCATGAAGAAGAGGAGGAGCGATGCAGAAAAAGACGGACAGTAGGGCTTGGGCAGGCGAAGCAGGCTGTTCTGTCTGGGCACCTTTATGAAACAACCCGGCAGGTTTGAGATCAGATCTCAGCTTCTCTCTGATTACACTGCCTGGATTGTTTCTGAAAGCTGAAACCTTCAGCAGCTAAATCTGGTTCTGGAGCCCAGAGCAAATGGACATGAACTACAACAGCTCCGCCTGTCTTTGGTAACTATCAATTTTGCGATTTAGACATTGGTAACCTGCCACACTGCGGTCGGGTTACTTCAGGGCGTGCGGCGGCACAGGAAGGGTTAAAACCAGCCCTACGTGGAGGTGGAGGTGAGGGGTCTTACAGAGGAGTTGAACGGGGAGGGGCCATGCTGAAAGGGGTTAGGGCTGCGGCCCTCCGGCGTGCCGGGGGAGGCGGTGGGCCACGCGCGTCCGACTGGCTGGATGGCTCCAGGCCGCGTCTGGGAAAAGACGACACATGATGTAGCTTCACTGCTAAACACCAGAGCTGATGAAACTTTGAGTGAATGATAACGCAACATGAGTGGATGCTGATGGTTGAATGAATTTGAGTTTTAATAACATATTTAACTTTTACTCCTTTAACAACCCCTGGAGCCAATGAGATTATTACTTAACATTTGATTTTTATGAATAAAAATACATGAATATCTTGTGCATTCATTAAAACCCCGAGTAGTATTTAATTCATGTTCCTACTCTTGTTTTTGAAAGTTAGATTAAGTATTCAGATTCTTAGATTCTCCTAAGCTCTACTGACACTCACTGATGATGAAGTGCTGTCCTTAGAAGTGGGAGTGGCAGTGAAATGAATGTTTGCCTGTGGAGGAAGAAAAATACATTTCAACAAAATTAAAATCTATGACGTATGACCCAGCAGCATCTAGTTCAATTTAAGCTAACTAACTAATGAAGCTTCTTCAGGGTTATGCAAAGAAATCAAACACAACCAGTTTTTAAATGTGGTTATGTAGACACTTCTGTTTGATCTTTTAGAAACTTATCATCCGTGGGGAAAATATAAAGCCAAAGCTGGTCAGCAAACCATTTCAGAATAATGCATATCTAGTCTGCACAAGGCAAAGCATCAGGGATGAGTTGGCCACAGAGAAGCGTCTGCATGCTTTTCAGCCAGGAAGGGCCGAGGCAGCTCAACGCTTCCAGATCTGCCACAAAGCCCACTTACAAAGCGGGTCTCCCTGCCTGCACACAGGGAGCTGCTGGAGGAGTGGAGGCTGGGCTACGGGTGGGAAGGAAGGTCAAAACTGTCAGCGCTAAAATACCTCCACTGAACCCACTCTTGAATAGTGATGACATAAATTAAAGGATGATGTGATGGAGGGCGGTGGATACTGGAGGAAAGTAAAGTGTTGGGCGGCTCACCGGTTGGATAGTGGGAGAATATGGTGCTTCCCTGACTGGGCTGTCCGTTCTGGTGTAATCAGATGAAGATGCCTGGAAAAAAACGAGATGCAACTAAATAATCAGCTCAACGTTTCATCTAATAAACCAGAAATACAACCGGGATAAGAATACAACCACAGGTCCATCTGAATAAATTAGAATATCATCTAGATGCTAGTTAATTTAACTTCACTGAAGGAATTACTTAATTCTGTTTAAAGACAAAAGTAGTTTCTTAGACAAAAAAAAGACAAAAAAACAGGTGGACTTACTGAAAAATATGTCCAGTTTCTGTATAATATATAAACCCAACACTTGGTTGGATAAATCTGTGTGGTGGCTGTTTAGCTGCAGTCCACTCATAATGGGTTTTGCTTGACATTTCTCTCAAGGCACACTTTTTTCTTCCACTCAACTTTCCAATATGTTTTGATAGAACACTAAACTACTAGCCTCCTCGTAGAAGTTGTTGGTAAATATTAGCTGTAAACAATTTCAGATTTCTTTGCTCTTTATTCATCTTAATATTCAAATTTTCCAGAAGCTGAATTCTTTTTAAAGCTGTTTTGCATTTTGACTTGAAATAAACCATTTCATGACATAATTTATTGAGATGCACCTGTAAATCATTCTGGTTAGTAATATTGCATTTATTTCACACATTAAACATTCTCCTTCCTACATCCTGACCTTCCTTATAGCTGTCAGATCAGGTTTATCCATCGGTCGGTGCAATTAAAGATCCTGAATAATTAAAGAGATGCAACGAGGGGTGGGCATTTATTGTATTGTTTATCATTTATTGTGATAAATTTCTTAATTTATGATGTTTAAACCACCCCCAAATTGCTATTTTTTATATTTTCTTCACTGTTTGCTCAATGAAAGTGTCAATAAATATCAATACTTTTAAAAATATGATTAAATGCAGTTAATCTGTGCAGTTTGGTGATAAAAAGTGTCCTAAATAAGCATATTAGAAAATAGTTATTTTTCAGTTTGTGGGCTACGATTGCTAAGCTCCTAAAAAAAATAGTTCTAAATAGTTATTATCGTAATAACACCACAAGATATTGTAATAAAACTAAGTCCATATTGCCCATCCCTAGATGCCACAAGCTGTGCTCACAGTAAAAGCGTGCAATAAACTCCTCGTATTGTTGAGCAGAGGTTAACACACACACACACACACAGTTAGCCAAACACATCGTAGAGGGAAAGAAAATCAACGTAAGCCTGTGTTTTGGTTTGCAGCTTCACAGCTGCAAATAAACCCTTTTTTACTGTAATATTTGGAACTGGGATCCAAATGGATGAAGCAACAAAGCTCACAGCAACGCAGCATGCGGCCTCCAAGCTACACTCGGCCATCTTGCCTTGCTGAACAAGCAGGGTTGCAGCTTCCCCTGCCGGCCGTAGCCCACCGGAGGCCCCGACAGGATCCGCTCTCCGGGTGGAAGGCCTCTCCCTCTACGGTTAGCCACCAGGAAGGGGTTCTCATTAAAGCACATGGGCTGCGAGTCCACCAGGCACTCCTCTTCCTCCTCAGGAGAAACTGTCGAGTCAACAGCTGGACTGTCAGGAACGCTGGACGTCCCGTTGTGGGACAACTGGGATTGGTGGAGATAATCAATGAGGGGTGTGGTGGGTTTGCCCGACCCGAAGGGCTCTATAGGGGCTTCGTGATTGGCCGGCAGGGGGGCATCCATGGGGGCAGTCAGAGTAACAGAGGCAGAGAACTGAACAGGAGCAAAAGATAAGGAGGACACAAGACTCACAGAAAGATCTCGACTCGCCGATATTCAAACTCACACAAAGGAGATAAAGAGAAAACAGGAAAATGGTGTTCAGTAGCTTCCCACTGCTAAGTCAGGAAGGTAAAAGTGATTCATGTCTTCATAAAGGAAACAAATCAGCATAAGTTTAAAGTTTTATTGTAGAGTAGTTTTAGAGAATGTTTGCCTGACAGAAAATTTCAGCAAGAATTTAAAAAAACTACATACAAGATTGAATACACTGCAAACTAAATGTTTTTTTGTCTAGTTTTTAGAGCGTATATAAAAAACCAAAACTAGCTTATAAGTAACTTTTCAGCAAAATATAGGAGCTTGTTTTGAGTCAATAATTCTTTAATATTGATTTTAAAAAATATCCTTGTACAACTGATTATTTCACTTGAGATATTTTTCCAAGTGAAAAAATCTGTCAGTTGAATTAATTTTAATGCCTTTTAAAATTTATATGAAGAAATTATTGAGCTAAAACATTACTTGTAAGTTATTTTTGCTCTTGGACAAAATTAAGATTTGGGGTTTTTACAGTGTAATCCTGCCACAACAGAATTTAAGACCTATGATGAGTATATTTATGGTCAATCTACGTTTTGAAAACAATTTAAGACATGTTAAGGCCGTACTTTTAATTTAATGCTTTTTAAGGATGTGCAGACACACTGCATAAACCAAAGGAAGATAAGGAGGAACGTCCGCGGTTCTATGAATAGAAAGTTAACACAGATGCATCCTGCTGCTGTAAAGAGTCACTTGCATCACTAAAACTCCTCTGAAGCCTTGAAGATAAGTTTCTAAACTAGTAGAGTGTTTTAACCGCCACATTACTGCAGACTCTCAGCCTCTGCTTTAAAAATACTTTATCAGGTTAACCAGGAGGATTAAGGGTGCTTAACATGAAACAGCCGACACAGCTACATCTGAGACCAATCGATCTCAACAGTTTGACTATTGAAAAGCAGCGATTTGGCTCTCGGGCTGCAGTCGGTGTGAGGGTCAGAGGGATGGAATGTGAATCGTGACCTTTTGGCACCGACACAGACGTCTATGAGCGACAGCTGGCTTTTAGAGCAGAGAAGTCACCCTGCTGGCTCGCCAACATGCCAACACGATGAGAGGTTCACAGCTGTGTGTCTGTTCAACGGTTTGTTAAGCTTTTAGGGGTTAAATATGAAATTTCCTTAAAGAGAAACGGAACAATTAGGTGTCAACAGGAGAGGTGTACTAAGCGGTTTTAGTTTCCCCTGAAACAACATCTACCAGTAAGAGGTCAATATCATCAGTACTTTGGGTTTGAATTTTGCATTTTTTGTAAGAGTTAGAGTTAACAGGTTCACAATCAGTGGAAATATATTACAATACAAATAAATTAAATGTGAAATGTGAGCAATTTTATAATAACTTGTCTTTAAGCCAGTCATATTAAGAATAACATAATTAATCGCAAGATAAATTAAAATGACAGCAAAAATTTCCATTTGCATTCTTGTTTGTGTGGTTTGATTAATCTTTAAAGAGACGGTGCTCTTTAATATTATTGAAAAGTCGCCATTTTGTAGTTAATTTGCACTTTTTCGTTTTACAAAAGCCCTAACTTTTGTAAAAAACAGCCATTTTGTCTGTTTTTTTCTATTATGAAGGGCGATTCTGTTTACAGAGACTTCGTAAGCCTTTTCTGTCTAATTTATTTTGAATATTTTAAATATATTCCAGTTCCAGTGTTAAATGTTCTTTGTAAATGAAAGTTTATTGATCTCTGAGAGAATGTACTGGCACTATTATGTCTTAATATATTAGTTGAAAAGGATCTCAAAACAACAACATTATACTTTATCACAATAATTTTATAAGCAACATTTGTTATTATGACAGGCCTACTTGTCTTCCCTTTATATCAAAATACTTCAGAGAAATAAGCTAATATCCCAGGTGGCAAAAACTAGAGGCATTAATTAAAAATGTGTAAAAGGGTCTAGTTGGTTTGTTTTGTCCAAATAATAAAAAAAAAAAAAAATTAGGACCAACATCACTAGACTCATTCTCAGGCCTCCAGCAAAATTAAACATATTTTTCTGCCAATATTTAATCTACAACTCTTAACTAAACCAGTCCTATTTTATTAAAAACTGTATTAAAACTTCAGTTTAATTAGGAGCTGCTGCATTTGGTTTTATAGGAATAACACTGCACCACCATGTGGGAGCGCTTCAGATCTCACCAACAGCTGCTCAGGGTATGTAGGTTAAGTGCTGCTGCTCTCTCAGAACAGAGATCTATAATTAAGTCTAGTTACAACGTCAAAGAAGACATGATTTAACCTCTTTAAAGAAAAAACTGCTAAGAAATCATCCAATTTTTAGGAATGTTGACGTGAAATTTAAAATAAAGAGTCTATATTTTAGTAAAAATCAGGAGTTTGATAGAAGCATAGAGAAGAAGAGTAAAGCTGGAAGAGGAAACTCACAGGATGATAAAAGGACAGAGCCGGACGTCCACACTACCCGTCCCAAGCAGGACTTTCAGAACTTAAACCAAGACACTCGTCTGTTCCTCTCAGACGACGCCGTCCCCACCCACCGGACACGCTCTGTCCAACTCAGAGCCAGATGCACGTTTAAAATATCGCAGAGAGCAGGCCGGGTGATAGTGGGCAGCTGTTCCCTTCCCCCAACTCGCCCGCTCTCTGTCACGGTTTATTCTGACGCAAAACATTCATGTTGTAGACCTTTAGTCCTTTATTATGAGCTTTTCTTCTTTACGTCTTCATGGTTTAGTTAAATGACAAGGTTCTTCATTCAGCAATCCTGGGAGGGGTTTCGGTTCTCCTTTAAAAAGGTCCAGCTCCAGGTCAAACGGGACATATACCAAGAGAGCTTATTCTGAGCCTCTGACCAAGGCCACACACAGTCAGAGAATCTCAAAAGGCAATGACTCTGTTCTCAAACACGCCAAAAAGTTAAATCCATCCTGGGTGAATTCTGTTAGTTTGAGGTGAAACCTGAAAGTAAGATAAAAAAACAAACAAAAAAAAAGGACTCACCCTATTCACTTTCTGGAGGCTGGTGGTGGGGAGAGCAGCTAAGGTTTTGTAGTCAAGTTTTAAAGGTCCAGTGCCAAGGTTCTGAGGAGAAATAAAACAAAGTATTTAGAACAAAACCAGTCTACACACAGGTTTCAGTAATTCAAACTTAACATTTTGTAAGACCTTTTATAATGCCAGATTCAATTAAATTTGAAACCGACAAAAATATAAATATTGGGGGATCCTGCTGGAACGTAAGAAGTGAATTGGTGACGAAAACAAACGTCGACCAGCCAACAATCAATACATTTTACCCATGAGAGACGCAAAAAAGACTAGCTGGGTAGCTAGCAAGGGTATATTAGCAGCTGATTACCGACTGTTTTGAGTCAGAGAACGCAATAAAGATGTCTGCGTGCGACTCAAACTTTTGCCTGAGAAGTAAAGTTCTGCAAGGAACAAAAAAAACTACATAGAAGATTGAATGAATTCTGCCACAACAAAATTTTGGACATTCTTCAGTAAACTGAGCGTAAAGCGATATCTCCAGCCCCACTTGGACTAATGTTGCGTTCAGACGGCGGGTTTGTCTGAGCAGGGTCTCACCTCCGTCTCCTCTTCTAGCAGGCGAGTTGCCTCCTCACGCTCCAAACGCATGCGCTCCTTCACCATGAGAAGAAGAGGAGGAGCAGAGTGCAGAGAGGAAGACACCCAGCCACACACAGCCACCACACGGAGTGATACGATGAAGAAAGCGTTTGTTTAAAGAGGAGAGAAGTGTTGTTATAGACGGAGGGGTGGGGCAAAACAGAAAGGAAGGAAGTGGGATGATTGGATGATTATGTGCCGCACCAAACACACCAGAAGGACAGGTGAGAGAGAAAAACAGCAGGGTAGAAATCACACAGATTACAAAGTACACTATTCACGTTTCTATGGGAGCAGAAAAAGCATGCAAGGTGAAACATTGCAGGAACAAACTCTCCAACAAAACCCAGACAGAAAGCTTCATTCATCCAGTTTCTCAGCTAAGAAAACTTATACCGATTCATTTATTTGTAGCTTTCTCATCCCTCAAAATGTTTCACTCACCACTTTCTCCATCTCCTCTCGCTCCCACTGCGATGTCTCTCTGACCATCTCAGACTCCTGCCAGAAAATATTAAATTTCAACTTCAGTTCGCAGGTTTTCATGCAGCAAACCTCCGCAGAAGCAGGACATGTTTACCTAAAGTTGGCAAAATAAACAACTGTGCCGGCGCATTGTGGCAGCATAAGTGTGTTCGCAAGCGGAGAGAGGGGAACTATAGCCAAATTCCACCTGCTGACACCAAACTGCTGCTGCAGCAGAATCGCTGCACAAAACATTTGATGCATGGGCTGACTGGAAAACAGCGGCGCTCGTCTGGGGTGATACAAAGATCTGACTCTGGTTGCTACGTGGTGGACTCATTCAGCGCATCGTACCTTCTGTATGATTTCCATCTCCTCTGGGCTCAGGTCTCGGTCTATGGAGGAAATGCTCTCCATACTGTTCTTGCGTACAATGCCGGTTGCAAACGGGTTGGCGATGATCCCAGGAGACGCCTGGAATAAAAAGTCACGTAGATTTGTAATTGAGTATTTTGAATTGTTACATATTTTCAGGAATGCAGAAGCATGCACATCATACAAGGACAAAAGGAGTACAAAAACTCAGCTAGTTTCAGAATTGGTGAACTCATAGAAATAGAGCTCAAAATGTGCCAGAAGCTTTTTGAAAGTTATTATGTCAACTGTTCCTCCAGACTGATACTCTTAAAGTTTTTCCACACTTGATAGTCCGGTAGACTCTGTGATTGGACCACTCATTACATTTCAGTTCGCTTTACACTGCAATGTGTCAAAGGAACTAAACAGTTTGGAAAAACTCGCACCAGGTGGAGCAGACTAAGCAAAGCTGGTGTGAATGCACCCTTAGTATTAAACTGAAGACATTTATTTCACCTAAGTTAATCAGAAATACCCTTTCTGTGCTAGGATGCCCACCTGGGAAGATGGTTTTAATTGTTCAACTTTAATACAGATTTTTTATTTATTTACTTGTCATTTAAAGTTCTTGAAGAGAAATCTTACACTGCAGAAACTGGTATCGGTAGGTCAAAATTTTCAAACATTTCTGAACAGCCAGAAAATATGTGCAGATTTTGGCTTGGTGGTAAAATGTTTAAAATCGACACCAAGAACACTTCCAGTCATTTCAGATGCAGCTTTTCATTGACCAAAGAGTTTTCTGAGAGCTCACCTCAACAGCTGCAACTTTCCGCGGGTCGAAACCGTCGCACACCAGCATGACCAGAGAGTCCCCGACCGCACGAAGCACTCTGACCGCCTCTGTGTGGGTCATTCCCAGCAGGCTGTGGTTGTTCACCTCCAGGATGCGCATGCCGACCTGCAGCCGTCCATCTCTGGCTGCTGCACCGGTCGAACTCACCTGAAGACAAAACGAGCGTTATGTTTCCAAACTGGCTGATAGGACTGGGTAATGTGGCTCTGCTCTGAGTTGTATGACAGAATTACAGAGCAAGGTGTGATAATTTTTTAAAGCACGAGAACAGATTTATTAGCAAGAAAAAAAATGCAATTTTACCAGGAAAAACACATTTCGTCATAAATTTAAAGAATTTAGAGAAATTTGTCAGGAATTTAGAGAAATAAAGAGGAAAAAAAGCTGATTATCAGGATCAGCTGATCCTGATAATCATCCTGATAATCAGGATGTAAGCAGAACAGTTGTTTGCTCACTAATAATGATAACTTGATGCTGATGTCTTAAAAGATTAAGTAATTTTATTAAGTATTATCTTCACAAAATGCATAACATTACACATTTTAATTTTTTATATTTTATGTGGAGTTCTCATAAAATTATGATCGCATGCTGGCAATATTTAAACTTTTTCTGGTAATATTACAACTTTATTCCTGTATTATTTTGACTCTATTGTCATACAACTGTATTCTTGTAATATGACTATTATTGTAATTGTTTTTAAAATTAGAGCCTGGCTTTAATATTCCATTATAGAGATGACCAGAATTCAACTCTGTTGGAATAAATAGAAGTTGTGAAACAAGATGGCAGCCTTGTGTGTGCTGTGGAAACCCAATGAATGTTTATTGGAAAAAATAAAAACTTCCAAAACCAAAAATGGACATGGATGAATCTGTTTTGTTACCTTGGAGATAAAGATGCCCTCATCTGTGGGGTCGAAGGGATTTCCAGCATGACCTTTTGCTCCTCCGCGGATGCTAATCCCGAGCTTCTCGCCAGGCTGCTTTTGGATCAGAACCTCCTGCATTCCAGGCGGCGAAGGATCCCTTCGCACCAACATGCGGATCTCCTGTTTGTTGGCCAGCAGGGCCCGCACGGCTTCCTGGTGTGTGGCGTGCCGCAGGTCAATGGAGTTCACCTCTAATATGCGGTCGCCGACTCGCAGGCCACTTTGACACGCCAAACCGTGAGGAATCACCTGAAAGAGCAAGAAGCAGAACCAAAATATTTCAAGTATTATCAAGGTAAATACTTGATAATACTTTTCCAGCACCAAACTAAAACAACACAAATTAACTAAAGAAGACTGCTTCAACTCACTATCATATGATATAATTTACTACTGCTACTAATGTCTTGTCTTAGTATTCTATATAGGCAGGGACAAAGCAAACAAAAATATAACAATTTTGAAGGTAAATGCTTAGGATAGGCTAGCTATGCAAAACATTTTTATTAAATTTGCACATAACCATTCTTAGATAATGACATTTTATTCTGCTTAGTTCTAACTATTTTGAGCTCCTTTCAGAAAGAGCCCCGACTCAACATTTACACACGCATGTGAAAATGTCTGCAAACTCATGTGCAATTATACAACCATACATATTTGAAAAGCAGAAGTAGAGCCTCCTGTACAACCAACAAAAATGGAGCCAGTGGTTTCTGGATAGTAAGTCAACTACACAACATTAGTCGTTTCCAGGAGCCATTGTACGGAGCATACACAGCAGTTGGAAGATTTTTGAAATGGCTCGTTTTCCAAATATAAAAAACATTAAATTATTGCTAAAGACAGGGTGAGTGTTTTTTTAAACCCCTTTGTCTGTTTTTAGAAGCAGTTAAGACACAAACTGATGTAAAAAAACATGCAAAATGTGAATTTTGCACAATATGTCCCCTTTAAATAAATAAAAAGTGTCAGCACCTTTGAGATGAAGACCCCAGGTTCACTGATGCCAAATGGGTGGCTGGCATGGTCACTGCCTCCAACGATGCTCAGTCCCAGAGGGCCGCCTGACTTCACCAGGGTCACCTCCTGTTTGTGTGAATTTGACAAAAGAATCAATAAACTTAAAGTCTGTTTTGTACTGCACACACAACATCTCAGCAGGCTAAAAGCAAAAAGCACACTCCTCTCATCACAACAAGCCTTCATACCATGCACCATCTTCTCTGCAACTGAACAGCATTAGGGATGAAGCGGGGAAATGAAGCATCAATAAGGTGTCTGCAGCATTTCACTAAAACATCTAGAAAAACTTGACCAACAAGGTGAGAATGCGGATTCGTCTCACCTCAATGGGATACTCGTCCTCCAGCTTCCCCATGTGGTTCCCCTGAAGGCCTTCCTCATCTTGGTCTGGAGAGGCGGAGGGTTCTGGGGGCGGAGGGGAGTGGGCCCGCGCCCGGTTCTGACCAGGAGAGCCCCCCGGCGCGCTCAGGTCTCGCTCCACCAGCAGCGCGATGGTGGGGGAGGTGCCAGTAAGGAGCGCTACTGCCTGGTCATGCCTGGCCTCTGTCATGTCTACACCATTGATCTGGATCGACAGTGAAACCAACCATGGAGGAGGTGTGAGCCCACCAGGATTCTCCCAGGGATCATTTACGACCAACAGGATGAAAATTTACCACAAACCAAACCGGAAACATCAAGCTGCCACTGGATTCTGCATGTTATCATTCATTACTGTAAGCTAGGATGTAAAGACTTTGCAAAAGTGTTCAAACCCCTTAAAGCTTTCCAGGGAGAATACATCAAATATTAGCCGAATAAAGACAAAATGATACCCTAAAAAAGTCATAAAATTACGAGAAAAAAGTTATTTTAATGAGAAAAATCTATGAATGAGTTATCAAGATCTGATATAATCAGCTGGGCAAGTATGTGGTTATTTCTTTGAAACTCATTTGCAGAATCATTTCAAAGTCCTGCAACCAATGCTGAAGTATTTTCTTATTTACAAAGTTTTATGTAGGAGTTTTCACGAAATTATGACTTTACTATCATAAAATTATGACTTTATTCACATAATATTAATTTAAAAAAAAACTTTTAGTATGGTCCTAATACCCTGTTGCAACCAATCGGACGGGAAATTCAACGAAGTCTACATAACTCTTGAGTTTAATGTGAATGCAAAATGTCCTTTTTCATCTCTTCTGATAAACTATAATATAGGCAATATTGCTGCATATTTTGCACAAACATGTTAAAAATCGGTGGTACTTTTTGAAAAGGAATAAGCTGATGACAATGAAAAGTAAATTTAAGTTTAATACAGCTTTAATGTGCTCACACTAAAAATCATTTGTATTTTCTCTCTTTAAAGAATCACAGACTGAGCAGTTTTGATAAAATATTAAAAAATAAGTTAAAAAACTGAATTTTTTTAAGGACTTAAAATGAGCTGCAACAACTTAAAATTTAAGATAACGGAAGATAATAGAGAGCCACTGATCTAGAAGGATGAAAATGTTACATTTTTGGTCTATAAACAAAAAGCTGGGTAGTGGGAATATTGTCAGAGTTGATTCAGAGATGAATCAATAATCTGAAGAAAGCTTAGGAAATGTTCATTCTCCATCCAATCTGACTATGACTGAAATATTTTGTGAAGAAGAATTTAAAAAACGGAATTATCCAACAGAGTTGCACGATCCTTCAATTACGTCCTACTTTGAGTTTGTTTTTGGCATGAGTGTGCCAACATGTGAAAAAGCTCAAGTGGTATGAATACTTTTGCAAGACACTGCCACACTTTTATCTTTTAAAAGTAGAATTTTGGCAAATGCTCCATGCTAATTTATTTGAAGAGCCAACAGGGCAGCAGGAAAACAAAGGGATTCAACAGAGGGATGCTGCTGGCAGAGAAGCGGCAAGCGACAGTTTGTTTCAAAATCCAGAAAATTCTCAAAAGTTCATGATGTCATCTTTTATTCTGATTATTTTAAGACTTATTCTTGCCTTTGTTCACTTAAAGCACAAGCAGAAGGCAGAGTTCTCTCCAAAATGTTTATTTTTAAGACAAGAAAGGCAAATAAACTACTACGTTCAGTGCCTTTAAAAAGTATTCACCCCCTTTTTATTGCTTTTTATCAACAAAATCAGGCTTTTTTGACAAAAGTTAAAGGGCTAAAACTCTTTATTTCTTCAAAATAATGGCAGGTATCATCATAAAATATGTACCATTAAATAAGTAATTGCATAAGTATCCACTCCCTTCCAAATCTGCAATTAATGGATTACCTTTTGGCAGCAAACACAGGCTTGCACATCTGAACGATACAATTTTACTCTATTCTTGCTTGCAAAACAGTTCAAGCTCTGGCAGATTGGGTGAAGATCAGTCTGCGCTTTGACTGGGCTATAATGATGCTGCCACCACCGTGCTTCACAGTAGAGATGGTGTGTTTGTGGTGATGTGCTGTTTAAACATTTTGTGTTTGTTTTTTGGGGGATGTTTGTTTGATTGAAAGAAATGTATGTTATCGCTTTGTTCTGTTATTATGTTTCTTTGTTTTACTTAAAATATAGAATAATGAGTAAAGAAAGACATATAAAAGAAAGAGAGAAGTCTCAAATGAGTTTATGCTTATCTCCTTTTCAAAGTTATTTACATATTATGGAATTTGAATTATAAATGTGTTTGAAATAAATAAGTTATTTTGCAGAAACCAGATTTTACTTCAACATTAAGAGTCTTTCTTGTTTGGTTTTTTGTCGAAAAAGTCATGTAATATTTCTCATGATTGATTTGCAAAAGCAATAAAGAAGGTAAACCATCCAAGAGATTGAATCATTTTTAAAGGTACTGCATATGTTTTACAGCCTGGTGCTACAAACCGTACACTGCTCCATTCTGACCAGCAGAGGTCAGCACTGACCCGACAGTAACAGCTCTTACCGCAGGACTGAAACGCTCTGCTGCTGCGGTGACGTGAGACCCGTCTACCTCAGCAGCAGAGCAACACCGCCTGACACCACACCCACCACCAAGCAGGCAAGGAGGCTTGCTCAGAGTTAGTGAGCATGCAAAGGGGCGGCGTGTGATTACAAATGAGAGACAAAAACAGAGGCGTAAGAGGAGAGAAACCGCCAGAGAAAGCAAAACACATCCAAGGCAGCAGGACTTGAAAGAAAAACCTCTGAAAAGAGCAGCGTGGCATTCATTGGCAGCAGAAACAACAATGTCAACTGATTATAGGAAACAAATATTCAAAGAAAAGTCATGCAGAACACCCTGAGCTATGTGAACCACCGATATGATGGTTTCTGTAGTCACCTCTTCCCAAAAAGCTGCTCTGAAACTTTGGGTTTTCATAATTGTTATAAAATATTCAGATTACTAACTGTGGCCAAAAGATTTGGACCTTAATGTGACAAGACCCAAGCTCAGTCCTGAAAATGGTTATATGAGAAAAGCTCAAAACTGAGCATAGATGGAAACAAGAATTTAATAAATTTGTAACTTTTGTTTCAGAAAGTTAGAAGCCGAATTGACAAACATGTTCCGTATAAATCAAGAGCGAGAGCGTATAGAGGGAATTTTACCGCTCGCAACAGAGGTGTGCGATACTGCATTTTTTGATATATAATCAATACTAAGTAAATACAAAGCCAGTGTTGCCAATACTAATATTTTTTATTCAAGTTTGATATATCATTAAATATCAAACTTTAATGATAGTTTTGTAATTACAATTTTGTAATTACAAAATTGTAATTACACAGTTTTGTAATTGTGTAATTACAAAATGTAATTACACAAAATTACATTTTGTGTAATTTTAAAAATACACAAAATATTTTTATAACATGTTAACATGATAAATGGTGAAAATAGAAAACCATTTGTGTATTTTTCCGAAATAAAGTGAAATAATTATAAATTGTGTTTTGAGCAAATCAGAACACAATCTTTTGTTGAGTAGAGCTGAGAAACTACACTAAACTATTACCACGGTAATATTAATACCAACTTGGTATCATTAATATTGATTGATTTCGTCCACCTACAACTAGCAAATAAATGGAAATACCTGCAATCAGAGCCAAGTGCTCTCTGTTAATAAATAAGGGTTTATGGCATGAATGCTACACCATACGTGAGGTTTTCAGCAAACAACATGATGACTGTGAATGTATTTCTGTAAAGATTCTTTGTTTTTATCCATTTAAGCTTTCCACCTCCATGAGAGAACATGCTACATTTGAAACGTTGGAAATCTCAGAGTAAAGGCAAGGATCTACTCTCTCTTGGAAACACTCACTATCCTGACCAATCACTAGAGTAACATTTCGTCTATGCTTTAGAATAGCAGAATGGAGTTACACAGTGTATCATCCCCCCTGCTATTATATATATAAATCTTAGTTTAATATTCTTGTAAAGAAAAGGTGCCAAGATTAGTTTTTGCAGTTTAAGGTTTTGTCGTAAAACATAGATTTTGGACTAAATATTGTACTTTTGTGGTACAAAATAAACAACATGTTTTACAGTAAAGCAATGTTACTCACAGAGATCACCCTGTCGCCGACTTGCAGCGTGCTGTCTCTGTGTGCCGCTCCGCCCTCAGCAATCCTGGAAATGTAGATTCCCTGAAAATCGGAGAGACGGTGACAAATTTTAAATCTTCTCTTTTTGTCACTTCTGCTCAAATTTGTTTCAGGAGCTTTAGACAAGATAAGAGTATCTATTGCTAGATAAGAAGATACTTATCTAGCAACCCTGAACAGGAGCACCTGTTGAACTAACTATCTAATGTTAGTTCAACATTAGATTCTTTTTCTCTTTCCTTTGGTATATTATTTTGTTTGGATTTCCTTTTAATTCCTGTAAAACACTTTGTATTGCCTTGTTGCTGAAAATGTGCTATACAAATAAAATTACCTTTACCTCTTTGAACCATTTTGAAACGATACACAAGTCATGTTCTGCGAGTTCCTGAGCTTTAAATGATAAAATTGGAAAACTTTGGAGGTAAAATGTTTGGTGCAAAAGGCTAAAATGTTGAGATAACTCTGTTACCTTACTGTCTGACTGATAGAAATAGGAATATGTGAGACAATATTCAACCCTAAATCAATTCCAGACAAAAATCTGGAGTTGAAATATTTGTCCAATCACGACTAGACAAAATCCCTAATATTTTTCACTGTAATAAAAGTAAAATATTCCTTCATCATGTCTTCAGACATCATCATTTTTGAGCTACTAGCCAAAGCACCTGCAGGAGCAAATACTGCTGCACCACAACCAGCAATCAACCAACCATAAAACACGCCACAGTACTCATTAAGAAACAAAACTTTGAAAAACACCCAACACTTACAGTCCAACCTGCCTAAAATTGCACGTTTATGAGTCCTTTCCTTTTTTCTCTCTGTGATTCCTGAGCTACCGAGCTGCGCTGGTCCAAGTCTAGACCTCACCACGTCTAATTACAGTGAACCGCTCGAGTTTCAGGGCTGGCTATTCATATCTCTGTAACCGCGGTGATGACTGTAGACGCTGTGGCGGGAATAGGCACAGAGAAGATGGACATCGCTCACTGTGACAGTTCCTGTTAGAGCGGCTTCCCAACTTCCCAAATGATTCTCGCTCTTTAGTTATGGAACGACTGGTTGTGTCTGCAGCTTTTTACGACCTTAGTATAGTTTCTGACCTGGAAATAAACCAACTGAGGTTTTCCAACCAAACTGTGTAAATTTTCCACTTTATTTGTTATGTGTGGTCTTAATAAACAATAATTCTTCAGTGTTCACAGTGAATTTTAGGATGTAGCTAACTATTGTTTTAGTATCAATTAATCAGATTAAAAACAGAACATTCTGCATATTTTTCATTAAACTACTTACACAACAATAAAAATATGTACAAAATGCAAATAAAAAAATTATTTTCTTTTTCTAAATAAGAAAACAGTTTACTGCCTAAAATGCAAAAATATAGCAGCTAAATAAATATTTAAATGAGTCCTTTCTGCTTGACTTAATGTCAACATAGATTGTAGAACTGATCTGTTAAATTTTTTTTTCTTTCAATAAACCGATTAATACTTGGACAGCAAATGGTACTAAATGGAAGAATTTTATATAATTTGAACCAGGTGAACCTAAAACTATGTCATTTGAGGATATTTACAGAAAAAGGTTTTTCAACAAAATTTTAAAAAAAAGTTTTTCAGTATAGTTTTAGTTTAATTATTGCAGTTGTTTTTCAGAAAATGACCTATTTTAGAATTCATATACACCAATTAACGATTAATCGATTACTAAATTAGTTGACAAGTCTTTCAATAATCGATTAATCTGATTAATTGTTCCAGCCCTGCTGTGTCTAGGTGCTTCTTACAGTGTCTCCTGTGCGGTACGGTGTGGAGCCTTTTCCCCCGGCGATGCTGAACCCAAGGCCTTTGTCATTCCGGATCAGGCAGGTGGAGAACCTCTGCCGGGGTCCGCTAGGACTGCTCTCCAGATTGAAGGCGAGGCCGCTGCTCCGCCTCTCCCGTGGGAAGTAGTCGTCCTCGGGCCTCAGCGGCGTGGTGGTGATGGCGTTCTCGGGCTCCACCATGCGCTCGCGCAGTATCGTCATAGAAACCGTTGCCCCGGAGCTGCGGAGAGCCTCAACTGCAGTGTGATGCTCCGCTTCATGGAGGTCTACTCCGTTCACCTGAGAAACGGGTAAAACTTTTGAAACGCCCGAACAGAATCCTTTTTAATCTATTCATGCCAAACAAATTTTTACCTCTAGAAGCTTATCTCCCACTTTCACTCCTGCTCTTGCTGCAGGACCTTCCTCTGATACTCTAGAGATGAAGATTCCCTTAAAAAAAAAAATCGAGGAGAATATTTAATATCTACAGCTTGCACTTTACCTCTGCTATCCCAATCTTGTGGGTTTTTCACCTCGTCGTCTCCCTTGTAAGGCGTAGATCCTTTTCCCCCAGCAATGCTGATACCAAGCCCACCAGACTGTCGAACGATAGTCAGCGAGTGCTGCAAGTTGAGCAGAAAGAAGTCAGAAACAGCGGGAATGAATCTCTAAGAAAAAAAAAGTTTCTTTTTGTACAGGTAAAAATGATGAAGAAATTCTAAAAAAAATTTATTCCCTCCCCCAGTTTACCAGTAGGTAGTGTCGGTCATGCATGTAGCTGTCCTTAAAGATTCAATAAAAAATTAACTCAAGTTTGCCAGAAGACTTATGCTAGTTATAATGCGAAGGTAGATTATTTTATTTAAATATTTTTTGAACTTTGAGGCTTTTCTTTAATAAAATAATGTGTGTTAGATGCACACGTGTGCTCAGTAGTCAAAATTAGAAAAGGGAGACAACACACAGGGTGTGCGTTCTCTATGTAGGTCATGCAGAAATGCAAAATGAATCTAAACAAAGACAAAGTCGAAACGGAAACACCAAAGTAACAGCAAGAAGAGTGAAGAGTCCTGCATGTGGAAACTGCTTTTGATTTTTTTTTTTTTTTTTTTTTTTTTTTTTACACCGTTTAACCTCAGTGAAATATGGTTTGTTTTTCCAGATATACATGACTGAAGAATGAACAAGTGTTTAAGTAAAATCCTCGTCACAATCTGCAGGGTACCTGCAGTTTTCAGCAAGTCAAATTTAAGACTTTTTAAAGCTTGAAATATAGAGGACAACTGGCGGATTGTATTAGCTCATACTGAGCCACTGGAAAAAGGAAACATTGTCCAGCTAACTGGGAATTATCTACGATAGACGCAAAAAAAGCTTGCTAGCTAGAAAGCGTATATTAGCAGCTAGTTACCAACCGCCTTGCGTCACAGAATGCAACGAAGATATCTGTACTTGACTCAAATTTCTACCTGACAGAAAAGCCCTGCAAGAAAAAAAAAAAAAAACCTAGATACAAGACTGAACAATCCTGCCACAACAAAATTTAAGACCCATGATTAGCATATTTAAGGCCAACCTACATTTTTTTAATGAATTATTTTTTTTTTTCAAAGATGTGCAAACACTGCTATAGAATATCTGACTTGCCTTTCCATTGTGTACGAAGATACTTATTGCAAATACTGGTTCACCAACACCTTCACATCTGATACTGTAGCACATGGGACATTCTCTAGCTAAGATAGCCAGGCAGTAAAAGATTTGTTTGAACATGTTAAAAAAAAAGAAGAAGATCTATTTAAACTATGCAGGTGTTCTGTCTATGCTGATGAAGATTCGCTCACTCTGATAAGCCAAATGGGCAGAAGAGTTTAACTTATCTGATTGATTTGGCCAATATTTATGACTATTGGGAAAATTCCCCATACTGTGTGGAGAACAATGGACTTTCAGTACAAGATGGTCAGTAGAAATGGAAAGTAAGCAAAGTAGCTCAATTTGCCACAGCAAAAAGTAACTTAATCCATAATGGGTTGCATTCTGTAAGTTTTACAGCCTTCATCGCAATACAGCTATTTATATGCAATTGGACACATTACAAAGAACATGCATTCATCATATACATGACAGGACTTTGTGTTACACAAAATGTGCTTTATGTTATCTTAAGATGCACTAAGTGTTCTTCTTCTGCAATCTTTACACAAGCAGCTTAATATTTCAGTTTTAGTCATGAAAGGAGAGTAGATGAATACTATAGAAAAGAAGACAGTGGAGCAAACATGCTCTTTCTCACATCTAATACAATATCCAATTTGATATTTAAATGTTTATACAGCTATACTTAAAGTAATAGTAAGGGATTCATCCATCCAAAGCAATTCTTCGGGTTAACCTGAAGATGTTTTTCTATCTTGTATAATCTACATAAATGGAAAAACATGGAGCAAAGCAGCAGAGGGAGAGGAGAGCAGTGTGCCAGAACCTTATGCTTGACAGATTTGCATCATCAAAGAAAGAAATGGAAGCATTGGCAACATCTTAGATGGCAGAACAACATTTAGTATGAAAAGAAACATTTAACAGCACAGCCCTGACCTGCCCAACATTTAGTTCGCTGGATTTACAGTTCGGCTGTAAATCTCTGCCAAAACTTTTCAGAAAAATGCATGATGAGAGATACATGCTTAAAATATAATTATATACCATCACAAAATAGCCTTGGCAACTTTGTGTTAACAACCTGCTTCATGAGACAGGATAAATAGTTCATAACTGAAGTTATGCTATTAAGCACAAGTGATTAGGGCTGAAATAGTTGGATTAATCATGATTAATTATTGAAATAGTTACTTAATTCAGCAATTGATTCACCGCTACCTTAAAATATAGCCTAAAAAAACATTTGATGAAAAAAAAACAACAGTAGAAATTGTACAAAAAATAAAAATTGTAGATTTAAGATAAAAAGAAAAAAAAAACAGTTTGACTGTAAATATGTTCTATTCCGCATTGGCATAGTTTAAAAATAAAAATCTCCCATTAAGCACTTTTTGCTACTTGGTTATTAATTGGTGAATCCAAGCAGAAAGGGCTGAACTTTTCATATGTTAATGTTCAAAGTATTTTTTTAACTGGAGATGCATCCTTCGCTACAAACGATCAATCGTACATTAAAAGAACATTATGTGATTGATTTTTAGGATTTTCTTTATGCATTTTTAATATTGTATGACATAAGCTTAAGTGGTTAAATGAGAAATCTGCAGAATGTGATTTTTTTTGTCCAATCACCAGAAGAGCTTATAGAAAAAAATTACTTACTTGTTGTATTAATAATAATTATTATTACATTAATAATTATAATGTTTTCTTAACTGGTGTCAAAGTGGATGCCTTTCATCTTATCCATCAATATTTAACAGTAATGGTCCAGTCCTAATTTCGGGTTCTGCCACACAGACACTCCAGTAACGGATCTGTTAGTTTTCTTTGTGATTAGCTCAGATTAATTAGATTTGTGTGACTGTTTTCTTCACTTCCTAAACCTGTGTTAGCCTGGGTGGGTGGGTGATGCATAGATAGGCACACTGGGTGGGAAAGAGTAGGTACAGACCTCTTCCTCCTCAATTCGAGCAGGTTCAATCAGCAGATTATTGACTTGATCAAATGACACCCCCTGTTAGGACAGGAACCAGCGAGAAGCATGCGGATTAGTCAGGCCAAAATTAAAATATCCACTCATTCCCACACCCACACGGTACACGCTCTCCCATTAACGTCACACATCACTGTCTGCCTGCCTTGAAGCAGAAGTGATCCCTCATTCGCTCCCCAGCCACCAAAAGCAAATACAGGCAGAGGTGGAAAGACAAGACCGAGGAGCTGAGCCAGAGTGCAAAACAAAACACAAACAACCAGTGTGCAGCGAGAGCAAAAACAAGAAAGCAAAAGCTCCTGAACCAGAAGAAAAACTACTAACTCTGAAAGAATTGCCAGAAAGCTTCATCTTATCAACAAGGTTTGGATTTAAAAGAGGGACAAAATATATTTGATCTTTAATTTATGAAGTGCTAAAAACTGAATTTGCTGCATTAGTTGCCACTATTTCATTTTTAGATCTGGCTGTCAAACACATGATGAACCACTGGAAGTTAAAACCAGGAAAGTGGATGTAGTAGGCACTGACTGTATAGTTACACTGAAACCAGAAGTTTACATACATAAAATATACATGTGTTTTTTTTCTCCTTGTCTGAAGTTAAATCAGACCAAACGTCTCTTGTTTTAGGTCAGTTAGAATTACCAAAATTGTTTCTATTTGCTAAATGCCACAAGCATGAGAGAAATAATGTCAGATATTTATAAATGTCTCCAAAATCAGAAATTATTACCATTTCTTTAAACAATAAGGAAAAACCCAGATAATGATGTTAGAGACTTTTGAATTTATTGGCGGAACATCTGTGGATGTATTTTAAGGCCACACCTTGCTTTGCTGTTTGAGATGATGGGAAAGTTAAAAGAAATCTGCTGAAATATTAGGAAGTCTTGTGAAAACAGACAGTTTTATTATCCAAAGTGAAACGTGTTTGGAACAGACATGGGCTTAAAGGCCGCTGAGCGAGAAAAAACCCTTTACGTCAAAAGAAACATGAAAAGCCAGATTGTAGTTCACAAATACATACAGGGACAAAGATTTTCATTTTTGGAGATATAGAACTAAAGCTGAATTGTCTGGCCATAACAACCAGTGTTACGTTTGGAGAAAAAATGGGGATACTTGTACCATCCTAACTGTGAAATACAGAGGTGGCACAATCATGTTGAGGGGCTGTTTTGCTGCAGGAAGAATTGGTACACTTCATAAAATAGATATCATCACGAGGGGAGAACATAATGTGATGTTAGAAGCAACATTTAAAGACGTCAATCGGAAAGTTAAAGCTTGTAAGGAAAACTTGGCCAATATTCAGCTAATGTTGGAAAAAAAAAATTGTAATTACAGCATTTCTATTAAATAAGAAATGCAATTACAGAACATACGTGAATAAGTTTGTTGACTAAATGTTCCTCCTAACACTTCTCGTTGTCGTCTTTGTCTTTTCTGCCAGTAGTAACATCCGGTTGTTGATCATGTGACTCGTGTGATGTGAAAAAGCGTTTTTATTGAAGTTTTGCAAAATGCACTAATTTTGATACAACCTAAAAACCAGGCTCAAGTTAATAGAAAAATTTTACTTCTTTCAAAATCAGCATGCTTTCATTGAGCTAATTTTTTTTTTTTTGCACTTCCAATTTGTAAAAGTATATGATCAATGGAAATGCAGCTAGTTTTAGTTTTTAATAAATTACCTCTAGGTAACTTACAAAATTATTTTTTGCATTAGGAAACCGGCACCAATCTGTCCCATAATTTACAATATATTATGTCTAAGATAATTAGGAAACCAGGCTCGTTGGATCTCACATTCCAGCTCTGCCAGTAGATGTTCTGGCTGGTCCGAGTTCAGCCACACAAACAGAACCACACTCATTAAAAACACACAGAACAGATTTGGTGAGATGATCGTCGTGTTAAACAGGATTTCATCATAAATCAATACAAATCAAGTCTGCCCAAATGCTACAAAGTTTAATAACAATAAGCAGCAACTGATCAGACTTCTCTAGCATAATTCTTAAGCATTGGGGTGAAATGTTACAAAAGCAGCGTGTGGAAATCAGCAGATGGTTTGTAATAGTGAGAAGTTTAGTCTTAATCCGAGTGAGTTTTCTGCAGGAAAAACTGATTTTATTCACAGAATTAAAATTAATATGCATCTTATTTCTCAGGTGAGGTTATTTTTAATCTCTAACGTGTGTTAGGTGTGGCTCAGGTCTGAACAGAGTGACTTAGTGGCTGACTAAATGTGCTGAATCCTACCAGAGCCTGAATCGGTTTTACCTTTACTTGACTGGAGTTGCCCTGATGCCGGAGGTCGTCCAGCTCTTCTATTCTGTGATGGAGCTGAGGGGTGCCTACAATCTGATCCTCCTCTTCCTCCTCTTCGTCCGGCTCGTCCTCTGCAGCCCGTGTCGGGGAGTTGAGCCCGTCGGGACTGAAGCCCTGCAGCAGCGCGGCCACAGCCTCGGGTTTGGGCAGCTTGTTGATTTTGAAGTGCTTCTTGTAATGTGGCGTGTCCTTTCTGATCAGCCGCTGCTTCTCCGGGGGGATCGCCGGCCTGTCGTCGTCTTCGTCGCTCCTCTCGCCGTTCTCTCTGTCGTCTTCGTCGTCCTCATCTCCACCCCGGATAATTGGCTCTTCTGCAAAGTGCACGGTTGGCTGTAGAAAGAAGGAGATTAGAGTGCTTTTTCACAAACTTCAAATTTTATTGTGGCAATTCGCATCAAGCCTATCGCATCTCTATCATCAATAAGTGTTTAGGTTTAATTTTATAGATTACAACAAATACAGACCCAGCATTCCATTTCTCAGAATGCAATATTAGAGATTAGAAGTATTGTTATTTGATGGTTGATCTTCAGACAGTCACTGATGCCATCAAAAAGGAGCATTTCTTTAGCTACAAAATGTTGTAGCTAAAGAAGACATTCAAAGTGTGCTGTCTCCAAGTTTGTTCATGGAAAGTTAAGTGGAAGGAAAAAAAGGTGCACCCACATAAGGGATAGCTTCAGCAATGAGAGGATTTTGATCTTGAGGAGTTTGGGGGACATTTACAAAGTCATTATTTTAGCAAAGTATGTTCCTCAAAATTCCTTGTAGATATTTCTAAAGTAGCACCACAAAATCAGCGACTTTTATTAAAACATCAAAGATCTAATGCAGATACAAGGTCTATGAAAAACAAAAATTGTTTTCAAACTTTTCACCATGATTGTAGTTTTATTTTAATGAAACGGTTTTTACCTCAATGTACTCCACCTCCATCTCATCGAGGTCTTCCTCCTCCTGGGGGGACTGGTTGTTCACCAGCTCCGCTCTCTGTGAAGGAGCCACCAGGTTGCGTCTGTCCTCGTGGGACGTGGCCGACAGCGTGCTGTTGGACACCTGGGAGTCATGGCTCTGATTTGAAACGTCACTCAGTCGTTTCACCTAAAAACAGTGAAATCGTTGATGAATTGTTGCTAAAAATAGCTGAAATCTCAAAGTTTTATAGGATTTTTACTGCACAACATTTTTACTTAAAGTATTTTTATTACCTGTGGGTCAAGTGACTCATCTTCTCCATCGGGTCGGGTTGTGTAAGGCTCATTCCTCCTGTCCTCTATCCCCTTCTTCATCACCTTCAGCTCACTAGGATGAGGGGTGGCTCTGCGCTGGAGGCCCTGAGGAAAAGAGAAGCACATGCTGCTCTAGACAAACATTCCCATTTGTAATACGCTTCCTCTGAACACCAGTCACATAAAGACGTGTGATTTGTATCACTAAAGTAACTGCATCTAATCATATTTTCAAATTTATGGGTACTCTGAACAAACAGTGGAGAAGTTTTGGGAGGCTTTAAACATCACTGACTGGAATTTATCATTTTTATGATAAGAAATTTATCACAATAAATGATAAAAGCCTATGCATACTTTGTCACACAATTCTAGGACACGATTTTAAAATTACTTTGTCCAATAAACTGGAGATTTTATCCTTAGCTTTAGATTACTAAAGACTGACAGTTAAATATTCAGCTAATCCTGTATGTGGAAAAATATTCTGAACGTTAATAATTATAGTTTCCAAAGAAAAATCGGGACATAATAAAATTAGTATAGATAGTGTAGACTTTTGAGAGAACATCAGAGTTAAGACACAAAATCTCTGATTGGTTCTTTCCCAACCAAAATTATCAGAGCTGATGATAGATACGCAGGAAAAATAATTATTTCAGCTCAAAGATGACAGCATAGCGTTTTTTTCACCTTGCGCTCTGCAGCAGCTTCATCATCTTCCTCTTCCTGAGCTTTAGTCTCCTCCTGGAACTGAATGACGGACACTCTGTTCAGGTTGCTATCTGTCCAGCTGTCGTCCACGCTGTTCTGGAGCAGGTTCTCTGTGGGATACAGAGCGCACTTACTCAACTTATACCACCCAAATCCGCCTTCAATTCAACTTAGAGATCAACACTGAATAATCAAAGTTTATTAGTGGAACATAAAACGTTATTTGAGTCACTTTATCACAGAAATAAGAGAACATAAGGCTCACCGAGGCTTGGCGACGGCTGCTGGGGGAGTAAATAGCAGGTCAACACTTTCTCTCCTGTCCGCTCGTCGTCTTCGGTTTGGAACTTGAGCATCGGTTGCGACTGGTTCTCTGTGAGCCACATGGCCTTCAGGTTGAGGTTTGTCAAGGCGAAAGGCAAGTTTTGTAATCTGGACAAAGGTAGAGATGGAATAAGGTCAACCAGAATATTTTCCTCCAGAATGAGAACCAAGAAGACAAAAACGTAATCTAAAGTTGAGGAATGTGAAAGAATTATATCATTTGATGCTGTGAACAAACCCTAAATGTCAGAGCCAACTTTAGATCTGCGTATCAAGTGTAAACACCAAGTTTACAAATAATTTAATTAGTAGAGGTCGAGCTGAAATACATAAACTGCAAAAAACAAACAAACAGTCTAATCATCCATTGGACAGTCTATTGGTTGTTTGGAAAGCTCAAATAGATCACAGAGAGAAAGATTTATGGAGGTATAGATTTGTGAATGAATGGATGGCATAATAAATTTAAATGAGAGCAATATTTTCCATTTGCATGCCCTTTAAAGGGAGGTTGTCCTTTAATATTATTGAAAAGCTGCTGCAAACAATTGACAAATAGTACAAAGCAGTTAGTTTGCACTTTTTCATTTTACAAAAGTCCCACCTGGCAGTGTTGCCTGTTTTCCCTGTCTGAGAATGATTAATATGTTTTAAAGGGTAATTTATTTATTTATTTTTTTTAGACTTTATAATCAATTGTATTTATTGTTTTAGTTGTTTTGTTTATTTGACAAGTCTTCCAGTTCTAGTGTTAAACATTCTTTGAAAATTAAAGTTTATTGATTTTTGAGAAGGAGTATGCACATTATCATGCTTTTATTATATTAGTTAAAAAGGTCTCAAAAAGGACAATTTAATAATTTCTGGGGCAATTTGTCATCCAGCAAAATTAGTTATTGTGACAGGCCTATGGGTTTGTGCCTCAGAAAAGTCAGAAATTACAGAAAAAAGAAAAACAAAATATTGTCACACCAGAATTCAGAAATTTATAATCTACACAACTATTTGAAATTTTTTTTAGATAAATAAAACTGAGAATATAAAAATGCAATTTTTTCCCCTCCAAACTAATCCAGTTCTTCCCACCCCCAAAATTCAGAATTTCTCTTAGTAAACGACCCAGACTTTTCCAGATTTGACAACTCATCATCGCACCACTAGATTCTTTTTTCCATAAATCCAACGAAATATAAATGGTTCAGGTGCTGCTACCTGTTTCCGACCACATCCAGCACATGCAGCTCGGTGGCGTCTGCCAGCTCAGCGGGCAGTTTGCTCAGGCGATTATCTCTCAGCGAGAGGACGTTGAGGCTGGCGCAGCCGCCGAGTTCTTTGGGTACGCTGCCGAGCCGGTTCCGGTCTACATTCAGGTTCGTCAGCTTCTTCAGCTTGCCCAGCGAGCGAGGAAGTGACTGTGAGGTGAAATGAAAGGAGATTTAAATCTGGTTAATTCGGATTGTGTGCATATACGGTCTAATTTTATCAAGAGTAAAGTCAGGGTACCTGTAAATGATTTTCCGTCAGGACAAGCTCTGTGAGGTTTTCACACTCTCCTATAGAGTCGGTCAGCTGAGTTAGTCGGTTCTGGTCCACTTTCAGGATGGACAGCTGCTTTAAACAACCTGGGAAGAGAACACACAGTAAAACATTTAAAAATTTAAACAATCCCTCAAAAACAGAGACAAAACTTTATTCTTATTTGTAGGGATCCATCTTTTTAACTTTTAAACACAAAGTTCAAGAAGGTTGGAAGCGTGGCTGAAACAGCATTTTAGACAATGGAACTGGTAAAGTCTGGAAATGTTCATATTTTCCCAAACTGGCTGAGACTTTAGAAAAGGCTTACTGGGGCAGTTGCCCAGGGCGCCAAGGACTTAGAATGCATGTTTTATATTGTACCTTATATAAAACTTATAGGCAAGTAAAAAGTGTGTTGTTTTAATATTGTTACATTTTTATTAATATATAGAAAACTCCAATATAACTCTGAGGCGTCTTAATCCTATTAGTGTACTGTCAATTGGATGACAAAAATGCATATTTTTATTATTATTTAATGGGATAGGGCATCAAAACTGGCACAAGCCCAGAGTCCCTTACTCTTCTCACTCTGGCCCTGTTCCCACACATTATTTCTTTTTCAAAATTTATCCAAATCTGGAAAACAGTTTAATGAAATTCCAAATATAGGTGTACATGGCTTAGAAATAATTCAATTCAAAGACTTGGTGCAGGTCTGGTCAGGTTTTTCACTGAAATCATTTTTCCAGCAGAGGGCAGCACCATCTTTGTTTAACATGAGTCAAACCAACTTTCTATTTCAACCATCATTTTGCAGGAAAAAAAACACTTCGAAAGCTTCAGAGGTTTCCTGCAGAAGCCAGTTTGGTGAAGTTTCTTCACCTATGCTGTCTGGGACGACCTCCAGCAGGTTCTGTGTGAGCAGCAGGTCGGTGAGAGCCAGCAGGCCGTTCAGCTCCGAAGGAAGCTCGTCCAGATGGTTCTCAGAGACGTCCAGACACACCAGCCGCCGAAGGTTTCCCAGTTCCTGCGCACAGAAAATAAATGAACAGGTACAACTGTGTAATCAGAGCACAGCACGGTCATTTTCTTCAAGGAAAACGTCATGAGTTTCATTTCAAAACTGTACTTACAGGTGGTAATGAAGACAACTGATTACGGTCCAACCACAGCTCCCTCAGGTTGGGGAGTGCGCCGAGTGTGTCCGGCTAAAACAAAACAGGATAAAGGACAAGAGAAACAAGGGAAAAAAAACATGTTGGAAACAGAAAATAAGGTTGCTATTTTCGGTACAAAGACAAGGAAATCAGGCTTCTGCTCAATGCATTTTCATCTGAAGGTTGTTAAAAAAAGAGATCCCAGAAAAACAAAACCTTGAACTCAAGAATGCATCTGATCATGACGTTAATAAGTCATGACTTCCTGTTCTAGATCTGCTATAAACTGGTGCCAAACGTATAGTTGGTTCAATTCTTGCAGGATTGTACTTTTCTGTAATATTTTATCCATGATTTTTAGTAAATATGATAACGTGAGTATAAACAAAATATTTACAGTCAGAAGAATGCAAATATTCATAGAATATATATAATCCTCAATCTTATTTAATTACATGAATGTATTTGAGGCTGTGTGTGTATAATCTAAACTATAGAGAATTCCCGTAATGAAAAGAAGCTTGTGCATCAAATTCTTATTCATAAAAATTTTATAAAGTTTGTTTTGTTATTAACTCACAACAAAAGAAAAAACATAATGGATGCATCATTAAAGCTCAAAATTACACGTATTTCTCAGTGAAATGTTAGCTTATGATTGAACATGAGGACAGGATTTCATCACGAAGTCACTGTTTGCTCAGTATCCGCCCTGTGTCATGTTTACCCTGTCCTGTCAAGACAGGTGGGAGTTCCTGCACTAAAAGCGCCTCTTTAAGCTGCGTTTGCTGAGGTAAACATGCGGTTTAGATCATAATTATTTCAAAAAGAATGAAGGTCACTCAGGAATTAAGTGAGAAAATTATCTAGAGAAGCAGAGGAGAAGTTAACAAACCAAAACTTCCAGTTCATTGCTGCCCAGGTCCAGCTGTTCCAGTTTCACCAGGAAAGAGAGCGACCTGCGCAGAAGAAGTTACATCACCTGAATATCTACCGAGAGGAACAAAGAGTCCTGCCTCACATACCGTTCATTACAGAATGCAACCAAAGGCTGCTGTGTAGCTTTTGTAAAAATATTCACCTTGGATGTTTTTGAATTCCTAAAAATGCCACTTACGTAGGCAGAGACTTCAACCGGTTCTCCCTGAGCTCGAGCGTCACCAAGTTGGCCAGACTTTTAAACGGGAGAGAGAGGAGAGAAGACAGGGGGAGGAAGTGGAAGAGATGTTGGTTAGTCAGATGGCAAGTCTGATCGCCAGGGCTGCCTGGCACGGCGAGGGGCTCATCCATCTGCACCGTCTCTCAGCGGGTGAATCGTCTGAGTGTCTTCAATTGAGAAGCTTCACATCTTTCGACCAAAGGCCTTGCAATAATAGTCACACTTCTTGATTTTTCTAACATTTTGTCACATCACAACCAACAAACTTTAATCTGACCGATGCAGAGTTGCAAATGTAACTACAGTGAAAGGTGGTTCCAGAAAGTCTTTACTGAGATGAGAACAAAACAAACATGCAACAAAATTTAAAAAACTGGCATCTTTTCCTAAAAATTCACAATTATGAGCCAATTTCTATAGGCTCTTTCCATAGAAATTGTTCAACTGAATAGTTGGAGGTTGTAAATAATTTTGTAAGGAGCTACTGTAAACAGCAGTTGGATAGCAAACCATTTATTTTAGATAATCCGTGTCATTCAAAAAACACACAAAAAAATAATTTACTCAAAAAATTTAATTGGACCATTTCTTATATAAAAACAAATAGCAATATGTTTCTGTGATACATACTTTCCAATGTCGCTGGGTAACGTCTGTAATGTCACATCGTTGAGGGAAAGGTGAGCCAGCGCTCGCAGCTGAGTGAAGCCGTCCGGCAATCTGTGGCAGAAAGACGGGAGGAGGAAACGGTGAGAGATTCTCAGAATCCTCTTGTACTATGAATGAATTATACAAGGGTTTCTGCTTAGATATTCAGAGGTTCAACTGTTCTTCTCTAGTGTGAAAAAAGTGAAACTTGGAGATTGCAACACAGAAGAGTTGGGCAAAATTAATGAGAGGCTGAACTGGCTTCTTATGTGGATTATTGTGAAACCGACACAAATCCAAGAAGCGTTGCGATATCAACTATAATCTACTCAAACTTTGTTTCATGTAATCTTTTCTTGGAACAAACTAAGCCTAACATACTTTTTATGGACATACAAGTCAAATACAAACCATCTAAAATACAAAGCCCATTGTGCAACTAGTATTAAACCTAATTTGATATCAACTTAAAGTAATGCAGGGGGCATGCTGTGGTGGCGTAAGGGACAGCGCGACCCACGTTTGGAGGCCCTGAGTCCATGACGCGGCCGTCGCGGGTTCGATTCTCGGACCCGATGATATTTGTCGCATGGCTTCCCCCCTCTCCTTGCCCCTTTCCTGTCAGCCTACTTTCATATAAGGGACACTAGAGCCCACAAAGACCCCCTGGAGGGGAAAAAAAAAAAAAAAAGTAATGCAGGGACGTTGCAGTGTTTACCTGGCGAGAGGGTTTCCACTGAAGTCTGCGATCTCCAAGGCCCGGCAGAACTTGATGCTCTCAGGGATCTCTGGGATTTCTGCAAATGGGTCAGACGAGGTAATAATTTATCACTTTAGCTTTAATCGTACCTTAACGGAGGGACGTGCATGAATCAACACTAGGTGGTGCTAGAGGACCTGCTCTTTTTCCTCTTAACAAAAAAATGTGTGGTCCTGATTTTTTTTTTCCTTGGTGGCTCAAGGAAGCGTTTCTGGATCTTAAAGCCTGTATTACTGCTGCCCCACATTTTTGTAAGTTTTCCTGACTGAAGCTTTGGCTGCGATAAATCTCACTACAAAGACAGCGGTGGGGTCCATGTGTTTTGAGCACCTGTCCCTTAAAATATCTGTGCACACTCCTGCCTGAATGCAAGGAAAGGGTCACTTTGATCATGCACCATCAAGTAACGTGCAAAAATATCTTCAGCATCGCTAATGACTTTGATTTAGATGGGAAAAGTTCTCTGCTAAACAGCAGTCTCCCATTCATAGAGAACTTCATCAATTAAAATAAACATATGCAAAAGACAAACAAGTATCTCTGTTATTAAGGGTTGTGCTAACCAGGCTTCTCATTTAAGGAGCTATTACACATTCTCTTCCTCGAAAGTCCTTCAAAACTTGAATTTCTGGCTTCTAAAAGTAGAAATGACTGTTTGTGGGCCAGGTGGGTGCCTGGATCTAGTTAAACAGTTGCACTGTAATAAATCTTTAAGTGACTTCCCTGCCAAGTCTTGAAATGTGATCTTTCAGTTCTGGATGTTGCAGGTGCATCTTAATAAATCCCTACAGAGGGAAGCGGCCCCGCTCAGAGCTGAGCTGCAGTTGGAGCTGGGAGGCACGCAGGCAGACAGATGGGAAAGTCTCTTCCAGGCCAAGGCGCTCTGCTCTCACAGCAGCATGTGGTTTAATAGATGTCCTGCTTGCCACTCAGTATCAAAGGCAAGGACAGTCAGGGCACAGTGTCTGTGTATAACACAGGAACAATCAGGCATGTTTGAAATATTTCACTGGCATGTAAAGGGAGGAGTCAGTGTTTACTTTTGGTTTCATTTCTGCATTCTATGCAGATTTAAAGGATTAGAAATCCATAAAGCAACTACGACAATCTTTTGATTCTACATTTAGTTTCACAGAGGTTGTAAAGTGAGTCAGTATTTATGTACCGTTTCTGGAGATATCCAGTTCCACCAGCTGCATGAAGTTGGCCACCTCAGGAGGGAGTCTCTGGATCACATTGTCACTCAAGCCGAGCTTCCGTAAGTTTAATAGTCTGAAGAAAGGCTGTGGAGACACATGATACATTGTTTAGTAAAAACAACTTCCTTAGTCTCTGCGTTTCTCTTTCTCTTCTTCTACTTTTAGTTTACCATCACCTGATTCTGCCAGGATGCTTTGATTAAGCACAGCCAGGGAGGAATTGGATTCTGAAATGTCTATTAAACATTCCAGAAAATCTAAATATCCCAAAAAACAAAGTTCTATTTTCACAATTCATTCCCACAGTCGTGAAGATGAAAAATATGTATTTTCTACACACTATTCACAATTAAATACTTTTCCATATTTAATCCCCAGATCCCTCAATCCTTATTGGACAAATGCTCAAGTTTAAATACGATAGAAATCTATCAATTGTAGAAGGATGAAATGAGCGGATGGACAAATGGAAAGGTGGATGGAAGGATGGAAAGGTGAAAAGAGGGAAAAGTGGATGGATGAATAAACGCACAGATAAACAGGCAAATGAATGTAT
Organism: Brachyrhaphis roseni; assembly: GCA_903066815.1. Lineage (NCBI taxonomy): Eukaryota > Metazoa > Chordata > Actinopteri > Cyprinodontiformes > Poeciliidae > Brachyrhaphis > Brachyrhaphis roseni. Next base: position 86,361 of record CAEFZY010025022.1, on the reverse strand, counting down.
CAAAGATGTATGAAAGATGAGCAGAATGGTGGAGGGATGAAAAACAGGCCGGTGATTGGACATATGGATAAACTGTTTTGATGAATGAATGACAGACAGACAAATTTTTGAGAATGATTAGGGAATGGATATCTTTCTACACAGCATGTTTTCCATACTTTTCCAGATCAATGAAAAGCTAGCAATACAGTAAACCAATCTGTGCAAATTATTCATTCTGATAAATTGTGTTTTTCTAAACATTTTTAGCTTTTCACCAGTCTTGTATATCCAGTGACCGACTCCTGAAGTGGTTCTGAAAACATTCCATTCACATATTTGGGATAAAAAATAATTTAAAAAAATACATCAGAAAATATCCTTTTCACCATAGTGATGGCTGCCAAACAAAGTGGCTTTCGGTAGGAGTGCGCTGTGGCTGCAGTTCTGCCAAGTGCTTTCACAAGAGCACGTTTGTTGGAGTGGCCAAAGCTCAGCTACATTCCTCCGCCAGCAGAAATGTGTGTCTGTGCTGCTCAGATGGACAGACAAGACGGGAGAAACATGCTGAAACTATACTTTTATTTACCACCCGTTCTGCTGCCCACAGAGGCACTACTGTCTGCGCTATCACAACCCGGATTTCACAAATAATGAAGGAAAACTCCTGGGAACATTTCTGGAATGGGGAACCTGAATCAAACTCATTCAGGAATGCTTTTTGTCTGCAAGCTTGGAGCCTAAACCTTAATTTAAATTAAACCTCAGGCCATCATCTGAATTTTTCAACTGGAAAACAACCCGTGTGTGTGTGTCAGTTACCACAGATGAATTTACTAAACTGAAAAAAATCCAGATAATGTCAAAGCTCTCCCTCCTCCGCCCGGATTAGGTTTAAAAACAGCGAGCCGCTACGCTCGTGTTGCGTAAACATGCAGTATATCAGACAACACCACTTATTCTCTGAGGACATGCTAGAAGTTCTTTCTGGGAAGAAAGGATCAAATATACATGTCCACACAAAGTGCAACATAGTGGAGAGAGCTCCAGAGAAAAGAGATCAGAGCAGTTCACATCCACTCTGTGTTTTGATGACTGACATTTCCTGTTCTTCACAGGTCATGTGTGTTTTACTTGGATCCCGTTGAATAGGTTCAGGGTAGGTCAGAACTTCAACATTCACACTTTACCAATGGTTTCTGTCCTTTCTGACACCGTCTCTTAGTTCCAAAGGTGTGCATATGACAGAAAAAGAAACAAACTATTCCTACATCAGAGCTTTTGTTATTTTCCTGAGTGTATGGCTCTGTCTTTTCGAACACCCACGATTAAGATAGTCGGCCGTTCACACTGAACCGGATTCTGGTTTTGCTAGATTTTTCTGGGGAGTTTTTTCTCCCCACTGTCGCTACATGCATGCTCGGAATGAGGGATTGCTGTAAAGTCAACACCACAATAACAACACACTCAACCAGGAGGAGTGAATGCTACAAATCAAAGGCTTGAGATTCCTTAGACAGAAAACTTAAAAAACTTAAACTGAACTTAAATGCAATAGTTAATAATTAGGATAAATTGGAATGTATGACTGGTATTTTTGTATTTATTTTTGGATTAATAATGAATAATTATATAGCAAAAGGTGTAAAAGATTTTTTTTTTTTTCTTCAAAAATTTGAACCAGGTGAAGCTATAACTATGCCACTTGAGTTCTGGGTACTACAATATATTTTCAGACAAAGACTTTTTAAAAAAAAAATCTTCATTTTTTCATTTTTGTACAGTTTTGGCTTAATTGCTCCTGTGAATATATTATTTCATCAATTTGCCTTGTTTAAGTCTATTCAATTCAGTTAATCTATTACTAAATTAGCCAACAATTATTTCAATAATCAAGTCATGACGATTAACCCAATTAATTAAAGTCTTGTGTCAAGACCAAAAACCAGGAGCTTAGAGCAAAGCGGCCTACAGAAGGTGACCAAACATTCTCTGGGTGTTGGTTTTGAAGAAATTAAAATAAAATAAAACCATATCTGTACTGGTGCTGGTTAGGCCTGCAGCTTCCAAAGTGAAACAGGTACCCAGTTCCACCGCCTCTTCTAAAAGCTTTTCCATCGTCGTGTTCCTCTCTGCTCGATATCGTCAAGCGTTTATAAACTGATAGAGCTGAAAACTACTCTGTAATGCAATCATGCCTGAGAACAAGTAATTGTGGCACTCACAAAGGCGTCCATTCACTTCTTAGTGCCATCTTAAATAATGGGTTGAGTGGAGGACATGCAGAAAAGAACGATTGACCCTTGAATATCTCGCTACTCAAAACAGTCTGTAGTCGACTAGCAGTGCTGCGTGGGTCAGTGGGAACATTGGGATGTAGCATACCAATACATGTGTGAACGCTGTGTTCAGTCGGCCTTCGCTGAACCGTAAGGTAACCGTTCGCAGAGTCGGGCAGGTCAAGACTTTATTTACAACTTTCCAGCAAGAACATACCTAAAACATTATCTGTAGGAGTAAAGGAGAGGAGAAAGAGGAGGAGGTTTTCCTCTAAAAGGGAAGGTAGGTAAATAACGCGTGTCAGCAGAGGGCAGTGTGATGTCTCTGTACTGCACTTGAAAAAATGATTCCTCTGTTTGGCATCTGCCTGAAGAATGTGGGCTATGACAGAAAGCATGTGTGGGATGTTTTGGGACATACTGGTCAGTGAAAGATGAGCCAGTATGTTCTTATCTGTGATCAGACTGGTTTATAATGAAGAGGACAATGTATGTAATACAGTAGAACAAGAAGTTATATCTATTTCTGGACATGCTCTCTTTTAAATTTTACTGAATAACAAGGAGAACATAAAACTATCTTCCAGATGGAGAGAGATGCTGTATATGCTGACAGCTGCAGCTTCAAGCCGCTCCCAGTGACGCTGAGTGAGTTTTGCTGCATTAGATGGGTTCTGCTTTGAGAAAATCCCTCATTATTACATGATACAGTGCAGCCTGGTCAACCTGAGGAAGAGAGCAGCGAATCAGCTGGCATCCAAGCTTCACTGCAGCCAAAAGATGCTTTGTGTTATCAGCTGCTCCACTTGGATTACGCTCAGATGTTAATCTGTGTGTGTGTGCATGCATGTGTGCGCTTTACAGTCATCACAGAGAAGCTCCTGTTGTGTAGGTGTTTTAGTCAGAACATATTCCTGTTTATCAGTGTTGCTTTGGTTTGTGTCTCTCCATAACTCAGGTTACAGTAGTAGGAATGTGCGCGCCTGAGGGATACAGCGCAAGGTTTAATGTGCATACTTATGCATTTATGAGCGATGGTGTTTGTGTAGGAGTGTTTACGAGAACTTTTATGTGCATTAGGAGAGTCTGTAAATTCATCAGGTGGTATGTGAGTGTTAGCGGACCTGCGATGGCTTCAGAGAAGCCAATTAAAGAGTGACTAGATGCAGGCACATTTTGCAGTAACATTCCTCCAGCGTGACCCTCCCTTAGTGTAGCATCAGCAGCGCAGCCAATGTTTCTGGATTGTGTTTAACAGATAAAAACAATACAAAGACCAGGGTTTCCCCCAGTGTATTACAAGACTGGCAGGCCACCAGGCTTTACTTGCGCCCCCACCAGACTAAGCATTGCTTATTTATTTAAGTTTTTTAAAAATGTTTGCATCTTAAGACTTTATAATTGGTGTTCAGGTATTAATCTTCCAATAACATATAATTGTTAAGTGATAACATATAATTGTTAAGTGATATTTTCAAGTTTCCTGTTAACTTTAAACATTTTTTAACTCAAAAACACAGTGGGCCGCCCGAGTGCCCCAACCACCGGGCTTAGCAAGTTTTATGGGGGAAACCCTGCAAACACCATGGCAATCTTTTGATCTGTGTATTTTGGATTCGTTATCACCTCACTTTCTGATTGGCTCAAAGTCACCTTCAACAATCTGCTTTCTTGTTTGTCCTTGGAAATGCCTAGTGCACATAAGGTTTTTATGTCAAACGCCGCAATATTGGGATAAAACCATCCAACGACATCGGAGCGGGCCCAACATCCATCTGGGCAGATCAGATCACTCTTAGCACAACACACACAGCAGGAATATATTTTAAAATGATCTTAAGATTTTAATGATCGGTCATCCTCAAGATTGTCGGAAGAGGGGAATGTGGACTAAAAAAAGGGGAAAAAAGGAAGGCATAATTTTCTCACTGTATGAACTAGACATTAGCACTACTGCAGAAGCTAATGTCAACCTAAAAAAAAGAGGGAGTATCGCCATCTCACGAATATCGTGCAGCCCTATTGGCTATGTCAACAATTTTTCATTAAGTAGGTAACTCAACTTAGTAAATTTGCTAGTTCTGAGTATTCACAAAGCAAAGTGTGTGTTTTTGCTGATGCTTGTGAGTGACCTGAATCCCCTGAGTGACTCGGTGCAGTGAGATTAAGCCAGATATTCACAGGGGCTGCAGTGTTCCAGTCAAGTGATTCCACTTAGCTTCTAATTTCCCTCCAATTATGCCATCTGACTACAGATGGAACAGGTCCTGCTTACAGCAGCCCAACCACACACAATGGGTGCATATAACAAGATAAAAGCTTTACATCAAGCAAAGCCAGGTAACAAAACTACAACCGATCATTGTTTTGCAGAAAAGCAAAGTATATTTGACAAAAATCCCTTTTAGTATGCTAATACACAAATTCCAATTTAAACAATCCTCTTCAGGCTCGTTCTTCATTCCTCAACTCTTTCAATCATTCCTTCACAATGCATAGAAACGGCACACTGCAGCATGCCCACCACCTCTGGGGTGAGGGGCTTAAAGGGGGCAGGGGAGAGAGGAGCTCACGCTTTTGTATTGCTGGGGACTCTCAGTGTCTGGGAGGATTTGGTTGTCTAAGAAAGTAGGACTCATTAGAGCAGATTGTTCTCTACAGATATAAAGAAACCTCGTTGTTGTCGAAGCTACATGCGGTCACTCATGCATGGGCATGAGTGACCGCAGAAGTAAGTATCCATACTTATAAAAAGCTCTATCTGTTTTATAAAGTTATGTAAAGTCAAATTTTAAGATGGGTAATCAATACTGTCATAAAAATTTATTTTATGCTTCTTGGCCAAATCATAATCTCCAAAGAAGTTCCTACAACTTCGATACATACATTCCACCCTTACTGGTCCCCTTTTTATGGCTCCACCTCTCTGAGTTCCCTCCAATTTTCTTGTAAGCAGGACAAAGGCTAAGCAGCCAGTCCCATACAGGGATGTCAATCAATCCAGCTCCTCCTGCAGTGGACCAGTCCATTGTCCAAAAGGGCACCACAGAGAGGACACAGAGGGGCTCAAAATGGAAGCACGATGAGTTGAAAGAGGAAAGTGGTGCGTGTTAACAAAAGGCAAGAATGAATAAGAAGAGCCGAGATGTGTGGGTGTGGAGCGAAGAGGAGAGAGCTGCGAGAAAAGGGAGTGACTGGATTATTAATGAAAACTGGAGGAGAAATGGAGAATTTCCACTGGACTCTGCACCACTAAAGAGGACTAACACTCAAGTAAAAAAAGAAAAGAAAAAAAAAACTTATCCAAACAACCAATAAACTCCTTGAGAAATACGACACGCAGTTATGAGCAAAACGCTGCCACGAGCTTCACCAGAAAACCCACTCATACCAGGCAACAATACAAACCCAGCCACCTACTCACAACAGTAAACCTACATCACACTTCCTCCGCTCTCTCCGTCCCCCACAGTTATTCCTTTTTGTTTCTCCCTGCTCAGGTGAACTCACTCGCGTGAGAAGAAATCAAACAAAAACATGTATGTGCTACTTTGCTAAATTGACAGTGTATCATGCAATTTCTTTAAAATGATACAACTGATTTAAGATTCATTAACATTAATTACTCTAGAGCTACAAGTGACTTTTTGGACCTAAATTTATATTTTAAACTACTGTTTAAAATATACATTTAATAACATTTCATGCTTTAAGTTGTTTTTATTCATGTAATAAATTGATACTTCATAACAGAATCACACAAAAAATATCAGTGGTATTGTTTTATATCTTGTTGGAAACTATGTATTTTTTATTTTCCATTGATTTCAAAATCCCACAGAAGGAAACATTCTTTTCTGCAAAAGTTTCTTGATTTTAAAGAAAAAGAAATAAAAGAGGTTTAAAAATGACAAATTTTCTGAAGTAAACATTTATCAAAAATTTTAAGTTGTCTTTTTTTAAAATGTCTTCTAACATTTGGAGCTCTAAACTAGTCTTAGCTGTACTGAAGGTAAATATGGCTCTTATTATTGTGAATTTTGCAGACCCCTGGTTTAACCCTTTGGAACAGACCATGCATGTATAGTCACCTCTCTGCGTCTCCAATTAATACCATTTTAAAAACGAATTACAAAGCCTATACGCATTCGTGTTTAGAAGGCACTTTGAGCCTTTTCTGCCTCATCCACATTCAGTTCCCAAGTCTGGGAAAGGCCACACAGGGAGATGGGTGTGGTGACTGACAGAACAGCCCCCATCTACACCGCTTCCACCTGTCCAGGTTGACTTTGATCTCCAAGTGCAAAAGCCAAGCAGAAAAAAGTCGAGTGTGCCGCCAGATATTAGCAGCTTAAGGTTTGCCCAAGAAATAAAAGGAAAAAAAAGTGAGAAGAGATCACAGCTTAGGCTAGTTAGTAACAACAATAACAATTGGTTAGTGGTTTATTTTCATCTGTAAAAGAAGGTTTTTTTTTTTGTTTTTTTTTTTTGCATGTTTAGTTTAAACTTCCTGGATCAATGAATTGATGTTGTTTCACTTCACTGTTGAATATTTTACCTCAAATTTCAGCTGCTCTTCATTGGCTCTCTGTAAATACTAACATATAATTTGAAGTTCTTGGCTATATAAATCCTCTAATGTTCAAACTCCAACATAAAGTGAAATTTGGTTGCTCCATATGTTCCTAACGGAGCACTTTGCTCTCAGGCTGCAGGTTTCATGGTGGTTCCTAGAATTTGTGAAAGTAGATACATTAGTTATCAGCCTAGTTATCTACTTTTAAGACTAGGCTTAAAACTTCACTTTTTGACAAAGATGTGTTACATTTTCTTAAGTTTTCTCTAGAGGACCCACTAAAAACTAATTTTGCTTTGCTACTTTTTCCTACTGCTCTATATGAATGCAATATCTTCTCTTATCGCTTCCATTTTCCTTTATCCTCTGTTTTTTTTTCTCCATAAACGCTGCATCTGGCCAATTGTTTGTGTTTACCTTTGTCTTTCTTTTCAAAACAAGCCACCGAGTCACTGCTGCCAAACACTAGATGGAGTGTTCGCTTCCTTGGTCCGCTTGGCACTCACTATTCATTCTATGTATCTGCTCTGTCTGCTAAAACCTTACAACAGTCAGTCACAGCAGAACGGCCAGTCATACCAGGCTAATCAAGTTGTTCTGGAGGTAACATCCCGTTAAAAGGGAGTTGTTAAGTTTCCACTATTGCTACATGCTTGCTAAAGAAGAGGGCTTGCAGCAAAGTAACAAACTTCTTGTGAATCGACAACTGTTGTGCTTCATTTGTTCTGAGAAAATCAGAATTTCCAAGTTCTACGTAACAAACTGTGGAAGTTTCAAGAGAAAACAGCTTTTGTTCTCACAATAAACCCTGAGGCACACAGAACCCTGTGCAATCTCTATTACGAGCCTATTCCTCTACCGTTTGAATAGAATAGAAAACTTTGTGAGGCTAATATTCGGCAACTTCATCTGTGAGAATTTGCACCTTTGTTACCTTTTAAAATCAAAAATCTGTTCCCTTCCTTGCCTGTGGTGGCGTTGCGCCAACACCTACCGAAGGAAACGACATGAAAACCTCTGAAGAAGACACTTAGAGCAAGTTCCTTTTTAACAAATGTAAACAAAAATTAAGTAGTGTCAGATTTTAGCGCTTGTAGGATTTCTCTTGTCTTTCGTAAAAGCCCACGAGACCAAAAGATCTGCATGTTTGTTTTGGTTGTATTTACAAAGAATATCTTGTGCTATAGTTTGCTCCCTGCTTTTGGAGTGGTCCCTGGTCCGCTTAGCATTCACATAGCATTCAAACCGCATTAGATTTCACTTCAACCGACCAAGACCTAGGTTTTTAGGAGGTTTACGGTTCACCTTTTTGGTCCGCACCAGAGCTCAATAGACACCTCCCCAAACAAACTGGACTTTCTAGGCAAACAAGTCAGAATTTTATTAAAGCGGTCTAAAAAGGGCTGATATGAACACACCCTTATTTTTGATTCAGTAGTGGACAGAGATCATCAGATCCTCAAACCCCCAAATAAGTTCCCAAATAATTATGGACCAAATAATTGAAAAGTCTAAATGTTAAAACCTAAAACTCACATTTACAGCTGCAAGAAGTCCTGTAGTTTATCTTATTAAATCAGCTCTGCGTGCAGCATATGCTAGCTGTGCTGCCTGGTTTTCCTTCATGTGGTGAGTCAGGTCAGAGTCAGTTAGAAAGGGTCTGGGTCAGCACTGTGAATATATACAGTTTATATATGTCTGTACACAAACATACTTGTGTATTTATGCTTACTGTGCCACAGATCAGCCTGTGTAAACAGGAGGACGTGGAAAAAAAACGGAAAAACACTGGGGCAAAGAGAAAAGCCCTCTACTGAAATCATAACATCTCCAACTACAAGTACCTGCTGAGGCTACAGTACCTCTAGTGTTTCCTTGAAGCTGGACTTGGTGCTAAAGCTTTTCATGAGTTGACATGAGCTCTTCTGTTTCTGTGGATTTGCCTGCATTCATCCAGGCAGGAATGTTCTGCTTTTAGATTCCTATTGGACAGCTGGATGCACTCTTTAGTTCACACTGTGAAACAAACAAGGCTGATATCTGCTCCCCTACTTGAGATTGACAAAGTACAAAGGACATTGTTTAGAATAGTTTCAACACCTAATTACAGGAAAAACATCACAGATAGAAGGGATATATCTGCTGACTAGGGCGATGTGTGAGTAATTAGGGGGACCAGGCTGCAGGTTGCAGTTATTTACATTAAGACCTAAATAAAAAAAATTCTTACTACCATACATTCCCAGTCAGCATTTTAAAAATAGTAGGACTGAAACGATTAATCAGATTAATCATGATAAATTGATTACTGAAATTATTGTCACCTAATTTAGTAACTGATTAATCATTAACTGGAGTATACAGACTCGAAATAAGGTTATTTGCTGAAAAAAAAAAAAAAAAAAAAACATACAGTGCAGTAATTAAGCGAAAACATTTTCCATGCAAGACGAAAACACCTTTGACTGTAAATGTTTTACCCAGAACTCCTCAAGTGGCAATTTTAGCTTCACCAGTTCAAATTCAATAAAGGAGCCAATCAAGTTATTGAGTTTTAGTCAATAAAATATTAAATTTTTAATTTGAAAAAGAAATTGAACCATTTATTTTCATCTTTTAAGGTATTTCTAATATTGCACAAAAAAGACTTAAGTGGTTAAATGAGAAATCTGTAGAATGTGCCAATTTTTTCTATTGTACAATCAATCAAGTAATCGATAACTAAAATACTCTTTAAGTTGCAGCCCTAAAAAATAGACAGTAATCCCTCCCATGTTGCTACATCAGTGGGGTAATCTATGCTTTGGCGACTAAAAATGTCACAGCGATAGAAAAGCTTGTACCACATGTTCAGCGACACCGTAACCACATCTTGATTCACACGGAGTCACTGTGCAGATTTGCAATCCAAACCACATTCAAAGCAGCCTTCAGGCTAAGAGCTTCAAACCCAAGTCTGCTCCAAGCTCATACACCTGCTCTGGAGTTCCTCTCTGCACAAAATGCGCACTATAGTCTCAGGCTTTACGGACAATACCCCACTTCTACTATCAGAGAGAGCAACCAACAATGCAACATCTTCAAACAGAGTTTTGTGCAAGAGGAAATAAGCAAACTGCTAGTCTAGAGCTAAAACTTTTGCACAATTAGGATAGAAAGTCATGAGAGCAAAGTGAATAAAAACTGACATACATAAGCAGGCAATTGAGTCTTACAGGAATGAATTAATGGACCCAGGAGGAGATAAACTACAAAAAGAGGTTGCCCACTTCCCCTCAGACTTCATCACACGCACCCACGGTGTTCCTATAAACACGACACAAAACCAGAAGCCCCTATTGTTTAGGACACAGAGGTCTTTCCTGGATGGACCAGATCCGGTATGTGCTGCCAGCCTGCCAGCTCTCCGTCTGACTCAGACTGGAATCCTATCAGCATGGCCACCACAGCTCATAGTGCATATATACAGTTTAAGGTTGCAACTAGCGATTATTCCGCAATTAATTTGATGATTAATTGGATAAACAAATTGGCAGATTTTTCATTTAACCACTTAAACCATTTTATACAATATTAAAAATACATACATAGACATTTCATGTGATTTGTTTTACTAGATTCATACATATCAAATGTTGAAATTGTCTTGTTTTATCCCATTTTGCTGACATCCAGCAGGACACTCCTGTAACTGTTTTTATCTTGGTAAAATACAGATCAAATGAAACCGTGTTGGGTTAGCACATAAAAGCCAATAAACAACTGAGGTGATAAAACGTGAAAAACCTCAGAGTATAAATAGTTCTGCAAGAGACGACAGATTATTTCATCTTTTTCAGTGCATTAAATGCAGCATGTTTTTCTGCAATGCCACCACAGTACAGCATCATGGTTAGCCCAACACAAATCCATTGCTGCGTTTCCATCTTCCTTACACTTGCTTGAATAATGTCTCCAATTGAGTGATACTGGCAGCTTGTAAATGTTTTATCAGTGAGTAAATTACTCATGTATGTAATGAAAGTAGCTGCTGTGGTTTTATAGATTAAAAAAAAAATAATAAATCCACGCAGTGCATCTCATATCAACAAAACCAAGCAAAATATCTGGTTGAAAACAGTTTTTCAATCTGCAGTAAACCACAGAAAATTCTTATGCAAAACCAGAAAAGTGGTTCAAAGTGTAGCAGAAAGGCACCTTTATGTAGTTCACTGGCCTACCATCCAGCCCCCAGTGGAAAAATAACTGCTCCACTTTATGTTGCTATAAAGTTTCCATGTCTTGCTGCTGTAGCTCTTTCAAAGTCCAAGGACAAAGTGCAACTCTGACACGAGCTACACTTTTGCCTCGTCTCTGTTTGACAGCTTTGGCTCGAGTTGAGGCCAAGGTTGCACTGCAGCAAGCAGATTTTTCAACAGCAGTGGTCTCCACGGGCACAGCGCTACAGAAGGTCCGCAGTGACGGGGAAGCCCCAACCCACACGGTGTCTTATCCCTGACAACATAGTGTGAACGTGCCCCCGCATCAGGCAAACCGAAGGCCCTGGGAGATCCATCGCCTTGGAGACCGGAGTTAGTTCAGCGCAGCAGCCAAGGCAACAGAAACCTCCCTGGTGACGCCAGGCTGATGATGAGATTAAAAGAAAGCCTTGATACAGACCCACTGCTCTCCAAATGCAATTCTTTTCTTTCTTAATGATTTACTTTTTACTGCAATATTAGGCCAAAGATTAGTTTCCTAGATGATACACTTATCTTCAATAAGAGGTGAAAGACAACGACTTTATTACGTGGGATTACAAGCAAGGCTCAATTCAAATGTCACCGAGACGGCATAATTACAGAGATGGCTGCTACTCCCTCCCACATGACTCCAGAGAGGATCAGCAGGAGGATCGACCACAACGCCAGCTCTAAGTAAACGGGCAAGCATGGGCTGATTCCCTACAGTCTGCCCGCAATGTTCCCAGGCAAGCCTGAAGGAAAGGGAACCTGTTTCAGAGCTAAAAATACACATAGTGACAACTTGATGAAGCAGGAAGAAAGGTTTCACCTCTGCAGGTGTGCCGTGAAGGTCTGGAAAAGCACAAAGAGGCACAGTTCAACCAAACAAAACAAGACAATTAATCAATATGTGACTGTACTTGACCTTGATATAATTAAGAGAACAACAAAACAGAAGGTTTCCTTCAAACAGGTTCTATTAAAACTAGATAGTTAAATAAAAATCCTGCATCACAACTCTTTTGTCAGACTTGGTGGTATTCACTTTAACTCCTAGGAGTTTTAGATCAGACATTTTTCTCTAAAATGGCATGTCAAATACAGAATATGCATTTTTTTTCCACCTATGCTCATCAAATGCATCAAAGCTAAAAACTCACACCATTTTCAGTCTATATACACATAAACCAAAGAATGTACTGACATTTACACAGCAGGTAAATGCAATCCAAATTGGACTTGAAAGATTAATAATTAAGTGAAAGATAGAGAACTATAAGTATGTTTGAATAAATTGCCAAAGAACAGCAGCATAGTTTCTTTAACCTCTCAAAGCTGCTGTGAAGTCAGTCACATTTTTCAAGAAAAATTAGAAAATAATTCAGACCTGGTGTGAAAACAATCTCAGTCTTTATCCAACTATAACCTCCATCTGAAAATGAGCTAAGAAAAAAAATCTGGTTCCAACATTTCTATTTGTGCTTCAGGCCCCAGAGGAACACAGGCTAGCTTAATTAAAAGCCATTCGAATGAACAGTCTTAGTTAACACACAAAAGACCAAAATTAAGCTTAATTAACCAGACAATTCAGCTGAGGGAAGTTGCGGAAATCAGAACAAGGTTCTAACGGGATTTGCCTTTGGGTGGACTTTCCTAACAGGGTTGTGTGTGTGTTTTTTAGCATTTCTCACCTTTGAAAGATACAGGAGTCCCACTGTTCCTTATGGGTCCCAAAGTCTGGGACCCACACCATAATTCTAGGGTTCGGAATTATGGTGTGAACTGAGTTTAGGTTAGGCCTGTACTGATAAAGGTTAGGTTTAGGGTAAAGGTCAGGGTGGGGCTATGAAAATGAATGAATGTCAATGCAAAATTCTTGTCAAATTAGAAAGACATAATACATGTGTGTTTGTGTGCGTGGGGGTGCGGGTGTGTGTGTGTGAGAGAGAGAGAGAGAGAGCGGGAGAGAGAGGGTTGAGTTCAAGTTCCAGAGGGCAGGGCAAAATCCTGGGGATTCCAGACATGCCTGCATTTCCTAGGAATGTTTGCTAGTGAAACTCGGTTCTACTGAGCCATTTCCACAATGAACACCAAAATACTCCCAACAGCTTCACACTTCAAATGACATCTGTGCATGTAAATTAAATATTTACATGTTTTGTAATCCTTTGGAGCATTTATCAAGCCTGACAAAATTCCCAAAGTGACCAAATATCATTAGATAGCTGGCTTGGAACAAAGGAAAGCATAGAAAAATCAAAAACAAAGAGCTACATTGTGGAATAAAGCCATTCCTGGAGTTAAATTAGCCGAGCATTTACAGTAAACAATGTCCCGTCTCTTCACACTTACTTAATCAGTTATCAGACATGGCTGATCTGTTGTCACTACATCAACACAACACAAAACGGGTTAAATGCTGAAACTAAAACACAATAAAGGAGGGAAGAAAATAAAAAACAAAGACCATCCAGGGTGGCTGAACTGGAGACGAAAAATGCATCTCCCCCCAGGGGCTGACTGCCAGTGTACTGATGCATTAATGAATGGCCCAAACGGTTTCCAATACATTTGTTATTCATTATTGCTGGCATAAGCATGAGGCAAACATGCGTGTGTGTCTTTGTTATCTCCAAAGCTTCCTGCTGGGCTTTCAGTTGACATCACTGTCAGAGACACAAATATTCACCCATCAGCACCTCTCTATTAAATGCCTAAAACCAGTCATGTAGCACATCCCGCACATTCAGCCTGTCATATTGTGTTTGTTCAAAAACACATTAACCAACCAGGACCGTGACTCATTGTTAAACAGGAGTCCAAAAAGGATGACCACAACGCAGAAACACGGGTGGTCCGAAACGTCCAGCATTATTAAAAATCAGCAAAAATTCTGGAGTTTAACACAGTGAATGCGTGTAGTTTGTGGCTGCAGCATAGTAGCATGTAGTTTTATATGGTTGTTTAAAAATGACAGCTAAACTTACTAGCCAGTTATCAATGCAACACAAATAAAAGTGGACATTTTAATGATTATATTGAGATCAGATATTGATCTCATATAAGCATTTATGATATATGTACAGTTACAGTCAGAACTATTAGTCCTGTAATCAAATCACACAAAACTCTTAATATTTCCATGGAAATGACCATAATAAAAACTGTTCATACTTCCAAAAGAACAAACATCTCTACAAAGTTTGATTGGTATATTTTACATTTTGTGTGCTGAATTGCAACAAGAAAACTGAAATAGGAACCCAGAAATCCTGGATCGGAAACTCTCTTCCAACACCACTTCTCAGAGGGGAAGTTGTTACAGAAGGAAGAGAAATGTGGCAGGCATACTAAACATGATCATTATGCTAACATGAGGTGCTCAAGAAATTTAAAACATTTTCTGTTTTCCAACAGAAAACTGTTGTCACTGTTTTAACAGACGTAATGATGCATCACATAAAGCTTCTTCTTAAGGCTCCTGTATTTAACAATTTAACACAATAGCAAATCAGAACTTTTTTCCTCTTACATGGCCATGGCATCTTTATTTTGATCCTGTAGAAAAAAACATATCTCATGATGTCGTGCATGACTTTCCAATGTGTGGAAAAGTGAAAAATGAATAAAAGGCAAAATGCAGCAAGTCTTTTTGGTCACATTTTATTTATAACAATCTCTCTGTCCCAATAACCTGGATGATTTTAATGCAGCAAATCTTCAGTGATGTAGCAACTCTCTTTTTCGCTTATTCAAGAAATAAAGAAGTGTTCTTAAAACAGCTTTTTACAGTTTACAGAGAGAAATATGTCAGGTTAAAGTTGCACTTCAACTTGTTTACACTTTAACATTAAAGGAATAACAACTAACTCCACCTAAAAAAAATCTTTCCAAAGTTATTATGAGGAACATTTCTCACACTTGTCCTGTTCAATGACAATGGGAAATAGCAAACATCCCAATCAATAACTTAATCAATAATGAGGAGAAGTAGAAAACAGAACAATTTAGATAAGTTGTAAATGATTACCGAGTCAATGACAGCCTTGATGATCGGTTCATTCTCAAAAACAAGATGATTTCAAAATAGTCACAAGCATTCTAAGGTTGAATTATGGTCAAAATTACTTTTTCCTCATTTTCCATAAAACACAAGCATTTTTTTATTCTTCTGTGTCACACAGGAGTGTAGAGAGTAAAAAAAATCAGGTTTGGTTGAGCGAGAGAAATTCCCCGGAATAAAACAAACAGTGACTCAGATCAAGAAAAATGCAAATGTCACAACATTAAACACAGCTGCAGGTTTATTTCACTGCCCCTTATCATAGCTTTTAGAATCCTGTAATAATATTTTTTATAAGAAATAAAATAATTTAGTTCCTCATCTTACAAGATTGCAGAAAAAGAAGTCGTTTTACATCAATTTGACAGTACAACAAAAATTAGCAAATTTTTCTCAAACGCACGCCATCAAGTTTGTAGGGCTGAAACAATTAATCGGATTAATTATCAAAATAATCGTCAACTAATTTAGTAATTGATTAATTGTTAACTAGAGTTCACAGATTTAAAGAAAAGGGTCATTTGTTAGGAAAAAACATAATTGTACAATAAATATGTCTACATTTAGTTTGTCAAAATGTTTTACCCAAAACTTCACCTGGTTCAAATTCAATAAAGTATTGCTATATTGTTGCATTTTAGGCAATAAAATGTTTATCTTCTTCTTTATAAAAAGAAATTCAGGCTTTCCCCCACTGTATTATAAGCCTGGTGGCCACCAGGCTTTACTTGTGCCCCCACCAGGCTTAGCATTGCTTATTTATTTAAGTTTATTTTTATGTTTGCATTTTTTAAGAGTTTTCAGAAATTAATCCTCCAATCTCAAATCTCCTGTCAACTTTAAACATTTTTTAACTCAAAAACATGACAGACCGCTGGATGAATGACTGCTGAGTGCCCCAACCACCGGGCTTAGCAAGTATTCTGGTGGAAACCTTGGAATTAAATTTTGTCCATTTGCATCTTTTAATGTATTTGTAATATTGTATTAAAAAAAGCTTAAGAGTTTACATGAAAATTTGTAGAATGTGTTTTCTTTCTAATTAATCAGTAGAGTAAATCGATAAAATAATACATTTTTAAAATTGTTAGTTGCAGCATTATGATCTTGGGATTAAGAGTTCCTGAAATGCTCCCGAAAATATGATTTTGAGCTACATAGCAGGACATTCCACCCTTTACTTGATTATTCCAGCTTCCTGCTCTCAGAAGGAAAATCAACAAGAAATGCACAGACGTCAACAAATCAGGCTCGCCCCGACTGAGGTGGCGACAGTTTATGAACTGCTCACACACATACACACACAAAAAAAGGATCTGACATAAATCTGCCAATGAGAGGAGCTCAGATGTAAATATTCCCTCAAAAACTAACTTTAAAAAAAGCAGAACAGCACCGAAGTGTCCATTGTTGAGCAAATCAAGAAGGAACTGTGCAAATCAGCTACAAGTTTCACTACAACCTATTAAATGGGTCGTATCCGTCAGCTGGATTCAATTGTAAAACGCAAATTGGACCGCGATAAGAGAGCTACAGGTGACAGAATATGACTCATCTAAAAATCAGTGGTGCTGTTGCATAAAGTACTAGTTAGGCTGAGGAAGTGAAGGCTATCAGGTTTCGGAGTGATAACAGCCTCCAATGATTGTCTGCGGCCAGCAGATAAAGGGCAGCATTTGTTTGTGGTTGGTTTGTAAGCCATCCTGGATGACCTATTCCTCCGCAGGGACACCAGCACCCCAAACGGATCAGCCTCGAAGAACCGAAAGGTCCAGAACAGCAGCTTCATCCAAACAAACATGGTGCCTGAATTCAGCTGCTCCACATTTCAAGATTAGCAGCAGCAAGAATATTCATTAACACCAGAATTCCATCTTTATCAATGTTAAAAAGAAACTATGGTAATTTTTTGGGCAAAATGAAAAAAAATTCTTCACAAGATATTATTTATCTCGTTAACCAATGAGCAAATACCGTTCTCCGTAGATAGAGATCCTTGAAGTTTATATTACGATTCTATAGAAATGCTTCATGAGATTAAGTTGACTCTGATTTCTGTAGTTTTGCTTTCTTGTCGGCTTACATGAAAAGCAGATTTCATTCAGATTGCTTCCTATAACCTTTGTGATTCATTTTACTTCACTGTTAAATGACTAAAAATAGTCAAGCTTGAGTTTTCTTTACTCGGAAACAACATTCTCACTAAAGAGTGTCGTTAGCACTATGTGGTGGTGCGTTCAATGATTACACAGAGATTGCACTTGAAATTTTCTGTGATGATTGAAAAGTAAAAAATAACATATTGAAGCAAAAAGAAAAAGAAAGAATCTTGTTCAATATTTTCTGTCATATGCTAAACTCTAGCAGACAGATCTCTAACCCTATCACTGTGATCCAGAAGCCACAAACTCAACCTTTTTGCAAACAGCTGCCACCGCCAAGCCAGCCATCAATTATTCACTACAGCTTTGCCTCTGTGTTTACCTTTGGGAGTTTTGTCTCAGGCCAGAGTGCACAAGGAAGGGAGGTGACAAGTTTACACAGGTCAGCAAAAGAAAAAATATGATTTATCTTCATTACACTCAAGAAATAACCATTCCTGCTACTGGTAGAAGCCAGAACGTCACATTAAGGCTAAAACATGTTTCAAAACTTGTTCTTATGTTTTAAAATCCTGTTAATGAGATTCAAAACCAAGTGTGGGAATACTTTAAGTTTTTTCTAGTATTGTCCCTCCCCCATCTGTTGCTGCACACTAATGGTCAGTTGGCAGAAAGAGCGCTAATAAGGATTTTTTTTTTTATAAGATCAAAAGGTGCTAAATTAAAAACGTACGCCAGCTATCACTCTTACTATAAGGAAACACTGTTTTAAGCCTACAACTGGAAAAATGTATAATCTCCAAAATACGCATCTTTACTTATAAAGTACATCAGTGGACCATTGCCTATTCACAATAATCACACATTTACCCATTTTCTGGGACATTTATCCAAATTATTAAACATGTCTTCTTATAGATATTGGCATTATGTCTCTCCAGTTGACTCTGCATGCGTCAACTGGTCATTTGTTGTCAGGCTAAGCTTCAGTGTACATGGATGGACGAATGCAACAGAACATTATGGATAAATGAACCCAGATCACTTTTTTTAATCCAATGGTTTGCATTGGAAATCTTTCTCCAAAACCTCTTTGGCGCTATAAAATCTCCTATCCACATACACACCTCCTATCAGTCCGACTGTCCCTCCTGTTAATGGGAGGAGGGGTTTGGCAGGATGTGAGGCCAGCTGGTCATCAGTTTAGACAAAGAAACCTGCTGAATGTGCTCTCGAATCTAAAAGAAACAGCTCTCTCTCGTTGCAGCTCGATTGTGGACCTTTCAGTCTTCAATCTGCTTCCTTTTGGTTGATTACAGAAGTTGTCTTTTTTTGTTTTCTCACAATCAGAACAACAGGAAAAGCTCTTTAAAAACGGTGATACAGAGAGGTGTTTTGCTGGAGCTTGACCAAGAATAGTTTTGGTTTCAACTTACATTACTAAAAGATAAAAGGAGGAGGACAGAGATAAGATATGTGGTTTTTAACTGCAGAGAGGGTAGTGACAGGTGCACTTTGTCTTCTGCATTAGCCTAGATCAGCTAGTCACTGGAGAGAGTGCTCAACATGAAGCACCTTGGTTCTACATTAAAGCACCAACAACTATTTTAAGTTAATGATAAATTATAGCAACAGTCACTACGTACCCTGACTACTGTTGGCCATATTTCAATACACTTGACAAAGCTTGGGCAAACAATAGTAAGACATGTGCAGCATGCATTCTTGACCCCACACAAGAGACTAAATCAAGAAGGAAAAAAAGAAACGCTCTGATTTTTATCTTGTTAAGAAAAAAAAGGACCCATAGAAAGTAGATCCCAGAGGAAGCATACACTGGAGCATGCTGGCACGAACACAAGGGTCAGAACCGTGGCGATCGGAGTCGTTTTCACGGCCAGGTGAAGCCCTAATCTGCCCTTTAGTCACAGATCTGACAGCAGAACACACCGACAGCTGAGGATTAACCAGGCTGCACAGTCATCCTTCCTACTTATCATGCTCACATCCATCTTATCTAAAGGTGCTGCTAGCAAATCTGTCAAAACTGTACAAGCCTCTTCATTACAGCACCTCCTTTTTTTCTCTGGTTCTGGAAAATATGCGAGAAAACCTGCAATGTTCATTCAACACCCAGACGTTTTGGTGGTAATAATACTGAGTAAACACACCCAAAACCTGTTCCACAAAGCCACATGTGGACACACCCGACACAGGCTTGCTCCTTGATCAACAAAAGAAAAGGTAGGAGCAGGTAGATAAGCTAGTGGGAGCTGAAGCTGGAGTTAGCTGCAGGCTACTGCACCTAAAGTCCACAAGGTTCCTTCAAAAACAATCGGGTTCAGCTGAAACCAAAAAAAAAACAACCTTAAAACTTAAAACTAATCCTGAATCATGTTAGAGTAGAGAACAGGGGAAACAAGAAGAGCTGAGACACTGGATACACTGGATGTGGGGGCAGAGGGACGGAGGTGGATCAAACTGTTGAAAGGATCTCTTTGTAACCCATCATGGGACTTTGGAATGGCTAAAAAGATAATTTCCTTCTGCTCAACATGATCTCTGAGGTAGAGCTAAATTGCAAAAGCATCCAAAAACTTAATAAAACTTAAACTTTGCTCAATAACAAAAATTGTTAATGAAAGCACAAGACAAGCGGGGCGGGCAACAGTTAAATAGTTCTTCTTTCCAAAACGTCAAAGATATTTCTGGAAATCCTCTGTGGATATATGTGAATACAAATCCATGCCCTAAATTGTGTATTTTGCATTAAATCAACTGCTGAAATTTACAATTTAACTACAAATAAATGATTGTGTCCTTTGGGAATAGTAAACAGGAAACACTGAGTAGTTTTAACTTCATTTGCATACTGTCAATGTTTCTTTTCTGATTTATTTATTGGGAAAGTTTGGGCAGGTGGTACAGATAAAGAAAAGGGTCAATCCCCGGCTGGAAAAGGAAATTAATTATCTAACATCCAGATCTGACTTAGATTAAACACAGTGTGTTCGTTCCATAGTTATTTCCTGCTTTTCTTATTTAGCATAATCTGTGGTATGACATACAAGATGGGTGTCCTAAATACATACTATATTACTATTCTTTAATACTAATATACATAGATAAGTATTTATTGCATTTTTTTTCATTTAATGTGATACATTTCTTAAACGAATTGTGATTTATTGTACAATAAACTAAAAATAAATAAATTGTCTGTATTGTTAGTTTTACTATTTTCTCCACTGTTTGTATAATCAAAGTATCAAAAAATATAGATTATTTTGCACATATTTATGACACAAATCACACTTCTTTATCGGACTTGTGTCCTAAAGAAGCGCATTACAAATGGGTTTGTTTTTAGAGCGCATACTTGTGCTGTGAGGTTATGATTGCTGTGTCATGCCGTCACAGTCATACGGTTACGTAAAAGAGAAGTAATAGTTCTTATCGACACTTTCAGAGTTATCACAATATTAACACAAAATATTGTGTAAAACCAAGTACATATCACCCACCCCTAATCCAAGCGCTACATTATAACTTTCGACTTTAGCAGTACAAAATAATAATAAGAAAATTACTGAAAGGAATCACAGATTATTTATCAAACTATCCAGGAGCTTGATAAAAGTCTCACTTTACAACATAGTTGTTAAAAGTCTCACTTTACAACATAGTTGTTAAAATATTCAATGAGATTAGAAGTGTTTTATATTTAGAAAAGGAGACATTATTTAAGCAGCATTATCTGAGGTCAGTAAGCAGTGCAGCAGGGGTGAGGCAGAGCAAACCTAAGAAACGATCAGGATGTTTAAATCTCCATCTGTTCACTATGTTAAACCCTTGCCATCTCTATCTAGAACAATCCACCCACAGAACCACATCGCTACCTTACATCATTGTTGCGTTTATCTGTATTCATGTAAAATAGTCACCAGTTTACTTCCTTTTAAATGAAACGGCAGCATTTGTTAAAACAAACCTGCCCCTCTGATGGAAACTATCCCTGCCTGACTGGTCAGTCTACTGGTGAATTCATCCCAGAGCAGAGACAGTTTGTATGTGAGCCGGCTAACTCGCTGTCCATGACATATGTTCTACGCCGAGGCGCAGCCGTCAAGTGCCACATAATGCTGGTTTGTTCACGTGTAAGATGAGCTGATGAACAAAACAGGGACGTCGGGTTGGCATCCAAAAATATCCGGGGCTCTGGGCTCACCGCTGACTGGAATCCACAGTGACACAGTAACGGGCCACACAGCTATGCAGAGCCACTCAGGCGCTTTGTAGTGAGCTTGTGACGGTAATGCCACTCGTTGTACAGTCAGCACTCGTGCCCTAAACTCTGCATGGGCCTGACCCCCAACGCTGCAGCCCCTCCAACTCCGAGGACCCATACGCTTTGTGTCTGCACGCTACAAATTTCCTGCGACCATAGAAGACAGTCTGTCACTGTGAATTTACATCCACTGTTTGAAAAAAAAGAAAGCTCTCCACAGAGACAATGCTGGTTAGCCGTCCATGCTAGAACGTCACAGAGTCCGGAAACAAAGACTCTATGGACGACTAGGCTTGTCACAATGATCAATAAATCAATTAATTGCATGATAAATTAAAACAAACTCAATAATTTCCATTGGAATCATTTCTTTTTCTCTCTCTTTCTACCAAAAACTGGAAGATAAAAGTCTTCAGTTTGGTGCTTTGGTCTCAACTAGCTCTTTTTTGAAGGACAATTTATTTTTACAAAGACTTCAAAATTCATCTTATTTGTTGTTGTTTATTTATTTTGGATATGTAAAAAGTCTTACAGTTCCAATCTTAAATGATCATAAAATGGAAAGTTTACTCATCTTTTAGAATGTGTTCTTGCATTATCTTGCCATTACCGTTATATTACTTAAAACAATATTATCGCTTATCGTAATAACTTCTGGAAAAATTTATTGTCCAGCAAAAGTTGTTATCGTGACAGGCCAACGGACGACTGACTGGGTTTTAGGCCAAGTACTGAACAGGGACTCAATACATTTTACATGTCCAAATTAGCTGAATTTTGGACCAAACTGATTTTAGTTTACAACAAATTTTATGGCATGTATTTCTATAAAGGCTTTAGACTTGAAACCTGTAAAAAGACAAGACTCAAAGGAAGGATTGATATGAATGAAATCCTTCTTTCCAACTGTAACAAAAACAAAAAGAAAATAAAAAGCCTATCAAGATCAACAACAAATCAATTGGTTAAATAAAGCAATTAAAATAAGCTTAATAATTTCCATTTGAACAACAATTGTTGAAGAATATCATTCCATTTTTAAAAATTTGAAAACATTTCACACCCAGTATTAAGTACCGTAGTTAGTTTACACTTTTATCTTGCAAAAGTCCTAACCGGCTCTTTTGCCTGTTTTCTCTGTCTGAGGAGAATGACAAATACATTTTGGTTACAGAGACTTCACAATCAGTTTCAATTATTTTTGTTTTGGTTATTATGTTTATTTTGGATATTATAATGTTTTCCAGTGTTAAGTTGGGTTTTTTTTTTTTATCTTTGAAAGGGTGTACTTGCATTAAAATGCCATTACTAGTAGTACATTAGTTGAAAATTGTCTAAAAATGATAATGTAATCATTTATTGCAATAATATCTGGGACTATTTACTGTCTAGAATAATTTGTTATTGTGAGAGGCATAACTATAAATAAACCTTCAAATTCAGTTTGAAAAAGAGCGGGAGGAAGCCAATAGCTATCAAATCCTAAAGTTATTTGGCTCACCCTGTAAAAACGCAATTAATTTCAGACTGGAATATCTAAATACCTTGTGTGTATTGCATCTGTGTTGACAACAGGACATGTAGTAAAATCCATGGAAGCAAGTGTTATGTGAAAATACTTCAATCAAATTCCACAGTAACAGCTGGAAATAGACGGATGGGATCAACGTTCGGGAAGTTTCAGGTATTCCTTTGGCCGTTTTTTATGAGATGTGACTGATTGTAGAAGGAAGTTTGTTAATGTATGTCTACAAACTCCATTAAATAAAGAAGAAAAACCAAAGCTATTACAGTTGACTCTAGACTAAATTAAGTGTTAATGTAATTTTTGCGCAATTAGCTGAAGCTTCAGAGACCAAACATCTGCAGAACATAGTCATAAATATGTACCACAAGGAGAAAAAAAAAGCTCCTTTGTGAAGGACTCAAAGACGGGAGCCCTTTGCCAACACTTGTTTTACACTCAGCTGACCTTAAAGTGTTAACAATCTTCATTAGCAAATGTGCCACTTGTCCCTTTCAGCACAAAGCTAAAGCCATGAAATGTGAGAGAATGGCAGGGTCTGCAATCGACCAGTCTGCTCATTCAGCCTCCATGCTGGATCCCAAACACAGACAGCGCATTGTCCTGGAGGTGAACAATGTTCTGAACTAAATAAAAACAATTGTTTCATTCCCAAAGTCTGTAGCGTTATGGGAATGCAGACATAACAGCAGGCCTTCTCTTAAAATAAACTGGCATGGAGCACAGAGAACTTTTGACATATTTCAAATTGTATTGATGTGTGTGGCGAAAGCTTTGCACGTCATTCCACACATGCCTACAACATAGAACCCAATCCACTGTTAGATTCGTACCAGCTGTTTAGGTTTGTCAGAAACATCAAAAACGATTATATTCAACATCCTCGGGGAGAAGAATGCTCCCTTTTTCAAGCAAGAAGTTTGAGTTATCAGCTTTTCATAACGCATACCACCTCAGAAAATACAAGGGCTTCTACATACCACCAAACTCACAGGCGTTTGTTATGGATGTGGATGCATATTGTAGTAGGGCTTACACAACTTCTGATTTGTTCTTTTTGCTAATATTTGATTATTTTCTGGTTGTGGTGTTGCATGTTTGGACTATTATTCTCTCTGTGAGGCTAGAAGCATGTTTTGCTCTTACTTTCAGGTTGTTGTTATGATACATAACCGTGGCAACAAGGCATTGTTTTTACAACTTGGAGCAGTTGGTTAGCCTCTCAAAAGCTCAAATAACATCTGAACTACAACCTCAAATCCCAGAGAAGTTGAAAAGTAGGAAATAGTTCAAACTATTTCTGCTATCAATCATATTTCCGACTCCAACATCTCTTTCTAACCATACAGCCAGATTTAAAGAGGAGCGGCAAAAGCAAATGAGGTGGATTAGCAGTGCTTGTCAACAACTGATGGTGTCATCCAGAAAATGTCACTGTGGAATTATATCATCTCTACAGCCTGGATATTTAGCTGTTAGCATGTCATGACAGTCATACGTCAGTCTTCAGTCAGAGGGCTCTTCAGATTTGTTGCCAGACTGACTGCTAGTGGAGTTCTTTCGTGTCCATAGCATCACCATCCACAACAACTACATGAAGACACTTGGAAATTGAGTTTCAACAATTTATCATCAATTTGGGATAAATAAAGAATTCATATGAAAACAACAGATTTTTTCCGTGTCTTCTCAGATTTTTGGTTTTTAGAAAGCTTTACTGTTTTTTAATTTTTAACCAGAATCTTGGTGTTTTTTTTAAAGATTATTTTGTTGCTTTTTAGATGGTCTTGGACAAAAAAAAGATGCTGCCAACATACAAATATTTCTTCAGATTTCAACTGAAGGCAACTCAAGTAAAACCATTTGCACTGGTGCCATGGTTTCTGACCATTAGGTGTAAAAGACTGACATGTCAGGAGTCTGCAAAAGGTCCACATATACCTGAATGGCTCTTGGTAAGTTTGACCAAAAATAAATGATACAATAAGACCCTACAAATTCCATCCAATTTTCATAGGATTTTTTTATTATTTGGCACTATAAAATATAAAAACGCTGCCAAACTTTTGTCTAAACTATCTTTGTGCATCCAGGAAGTTTTGGGGGTTTTTTTTAGCTTAAAATTTATATTTTACAGCAGCAAGTACAAGCTGCATCTCAGCAGAAAGCATTACAATTTAGCTATGGTCTTTGATTAGGTCTTCTAGCACACAAATACGCTTTTATCTAAACAACACCATCAAAGGGCTCTTATGGCCCAATATGGGTGAATCATCTCATCAGAATGTAGTTAACCTCTATAAAGTCCTGCCAATGATCTAATTACTTGAATGAGGTGTGTTGAAGCATTAAAATCATTTTATGTGCCACTTTGTGCTTTTTATGACACAGACTCCAGTCAAAACACAGCAGTTGGTAGTTGTGACAAGGTTCAAGAGGTATGAATGCTAATTTGAGTAAAAACCGTGCACATGTAGAGGGCAAAATGGTCAAAGTTTAACAAGCAAAACAGAAACCATCTGATCCAAGTAAGTAAAATGTCATGTGATTTGCTGGGTTGTGTCACTGCTTGCCTCACCTGCAAAGTGACCTCTGCTTTTAAACAGGTGAACAACTGTGAGAAACTGAAGCCGTGGTAAATAAAAGAACGCGCAATGACGCCGGGCATACCTTGGGTAGCTCTTTGAGTTGGTTGGCATCGAGGAGAAGTTCCTCCAGGCTGCGGCTGTAGCGAAAGATCTCATCGGGGACAGTCTGCAGGTTGCAGTGGCGCTTGTCCACCGACTCGACGTGGCGATTGCAGCGCCACAAGGGGATACACTTCAGCATGTCCGGCCGCCGTACGGGGATTTGGATGCCGGTGCTACTAAGATCTCCGCATTAGAGGGTGCAGCGGGAGGGGGGAGAGGTCGCCAACTGGGAGAGGGAGGTTAAGTCAGTGTCAAAACACTTAATTTGTTCCCTATATGATCCAGAATAGGAGGCCGAAATCCACCTGAAGAAGCACAAAAATAATCCCTTCGATCTGTTTCTGATGTATATTCCGTGTCCGGTTCTGTTTGAAAATTGTCGGGATCCTCCCAGCGACATCCAATCCGAAATTTAACCCAACATTAAGGAAATGAAGCTCCCCACGGATCAGCTTGAAGTGTTCCCTCACTTTCTTACACTCCCCTCCTTCACACGGAGCAACCGACGTTAGCTTGTTTTGCTACCGCCGCCGCCAACATCCCCCGAAGCAGCCCGAAGCTCCGCCGCCGAGGCTAACTGAAAATCAATCTTCCGAACACCCCGCGTCGCGAAACGCTGCCCTATCCGCCGCAGTCATGGGTGGGCGACTGAAAGCATCCACTTTAGTCACCGAGTTATAGATAAACAGCTGTGACCAAGCGGCTTACGCCAAACGAGTCAGCGGA
Source organism: Brachyrhaphis roseni (assembly GCA_903066815.1). Taxonomy (NCBI): domain Eukaryota; kingdom Metazoa; phylum Chordata; class Actinopteri; order Cyprinodontiformes; family Poeciliidae; genus Brachyrhaphis; species Brachyrhaphis roseni. The sequence continues at coordinate 59,910 of CAEFZY010025022.1, read as the reverse complement.
GATTAACTCGTAATGATGCCTTCGTCCTCAGGAAGCTAGTCACAGTTAGCCAGCGTCTGCTAGGAGGAGACTGGACGTCTTTGTGGCGGAGCTGCCGTTAACCGACAGCGTTTTAATAAAAACTACAAAAAACACGGGACGACTGTGTATGGCAGCAACATCCCAGAATAAGTCACAAAAAGTGACCAGACGGTGTTCGTCCGACCCCAGGCTTGGTAGAATCCAAGCAGAGAGAGCAGGAGCTTCAGCAACAGCCGCGCTTACCTCCCCTGTTGAGCTGAGGTAGGCCGGTCTGGTGTGCGGGGGGGCTGGGCTAGGCTCGAGCTGGAGCACCGCCGCTTAGCTTCTCCTTAGCAGAGGCCACAAGGTTGATTTACACCACCACCTGGCGGCCTTATCAGGTATTTCAATTTACAGGTATCTCTGAATAAACTGGATAACAGAAGTATCTCAATATCTGTTCAAAGAGTAGCATGTTGCTTTGATAGGCTAATTACACACAGTGTGATATATTTTCATAATATATTTCCCAAAAGTAAAACAAAAATATAAATACGCCAAAAGCATGCAAAACCATTGTGACATTTAAAAATATATTTTCTGTTTAAATTCCCAAATCTGAAATAAAACGTGCAACTTTTTTCCTACTAGTTCTGACAATTATCATCTAAAATATTCATAATAAAACACATTTATAATAATTTAAAGTGTTTTCCAAAAACGTTATGTAAATAAAGTGAAGCAAATCTGCAAGGACTCTGTAAATTAAGTCCACATTTATTCCAAATTAATCTTAAAATGTCTAATCCCCTTCCAGGTTAGCCTTAACTTCACTCACTCCTAACATTAATGAAAAAAAACAAACAAACAAAAAAGCAGAAATACAGGATGAGGCAAATCATGTATGGCAACAATTTTAATTAAATTTGGTTAAGTTTTTCCAACTGGTCCATCCCACCTTAATAAAAAGTTTTTTAAGCTTGTTCAGCCACACCACAATAAAACAAAGAAAATTCTTTAGAATTGCTTCCTTACTGCAACCTTTAAAAAAAACCTCCAACAAGCTGTTTGTGGACAAACAATAACCTTTAATTGTAGAAAGAAAAAAAAAGTGTTTACATGTCCTGACAATTTCATAACAGAAAAAGGAGCTAAGCAGGAAAAAAAACTATGTCGTACAAGATCAGATTACAAAAATTTGAAACTTGCACCATAAAGGAGTCTTCACAGATCACAAAGCAGAAAAAAATTTGACAAGTATTTTATTGAATTTCCCCCCCAATGGAACTTTTTCATATTAATATCAACAGCAATTTAAAAAAAAGGGGGAAAAAAAAAACAAAACAAAAAAGACAATAAAAACATAATTACAGTTTTCAGAAGCCCGCACCTTTTAGCTGCAGTGAAGATGGCTGAAATAACTTTTGGTGACAGGTAAATGATACGGGTGCTGGTAAGCCATTTCTAACACGTTATGCAGAAAGGTCACTGCTGTTAAAACGGTCTTGGTCATACACCTCTGCAACAACTTTGCGGCCTCCAAACCAGCGGTCGTTCAGGGCTTGGATAGCTTTGTTCATCTCGGAGGCGGCGGAAAACTCTACAAAGATTTTGACTATTATGTCTGCGTCTTCCTCCTCTCCTTGCTTCTCCTGGTAGATGATGACTCTGTTAACGGTGCCAAACTTCCCGCACTCCTCCGTCACCTCGCCCTCCAGGTCGTCGTCGATGTCCTCTGGTCCAACCATGTTTCGAAGCACCATCACTGTGGACTGAAGTGGGACAAGAAGGTTCGGTGAGCACAGAACGATTTCCATTCAGGAAACATGACTGGTAAATCAAAAGCGTGGGTCACCTCGGATTTTCTGAGCAACTTCTGCATCACCATGTGCCTGGCACTGCTCCCCGAGATGCTCATGTGCTCCTGGTCACTTAGCATCTCCTGGCCTGTGCCATCCTGAAGCGTCTCTTCTTTCTCCTCCTTCTTCTCCTGTTGGTTCGAGCCGCCGGCTTGGTTAGACAGCACAGGCGGTGATGCGAGCACCGGGTTCACTAGACCAACTTGGGGAATCACGGGTATGGGAGGACGAACTGGAGTCACACCTTTACAATGAAGGCACACAGACTGTAGCTCAAGAACATTAAAGCAGCTTAAACAGCAGAAATCTGATGCAGAGTAAAAAATAAAGAAGGGACTAGAAATTGTAAAAAGGTTCACTTTGTTTAAGGCAGGGGTGTCAAGCTCATTCATTTTGGGTCACATCAAGATCTAGAATGTGTTCAAAGGGCCGGTTGTGGCAAAATGCCTTGATTGACAAATTATGGCTGTAAAATACCATTTAGCTTCTCTATTAGGAGTTTTAAGTATTGTAACTTACCGTCTGATTTTAAGACCATAACTGACATTAAAATATTTGTTTCAAGGCTAAAGAATTTACTAAAGATCAATCAGAATTGCACTCAATTGTTTTTATTCAGTAGTTCTACATACGTTGTTTTATATGTTATATTTACTGTTGATCTTAACTTTTCATATTAATCAGCTGTTACATGTCCTTCTTGTGATGAGCATTGCAAATTACCTATGGCTATAAATACTGATGCAGGCATTATGGTGTCTTGTATTTGTCCCCATCAAATAAAGTAAAACAACAAAACTACACATTAACAAACTGAATAATTAGCCATCTCTGCATTTGAAATTAAATAAACATATTTTGACCATAATCTAATTTGGAAGAATACAGATGAAACTGCTGTAATTTGATTGATAAAATAACATTTAAGCACACAAATTATATTTAAGGTTCTATTTCTAGAGTCTAGAGGGCCAGATAAAATCTTCTGGCAGGCTGGATTTGGCCTGCAGGCGTGGAGTCTGACACATGCTTTTAAAGAAAAATACAGGGTGGGCCATAAGTTTCCATACATAGGAGAATGTGAAATGTATATTTCTTTTATATTTCAGATACCCAAGAAGATGCGTTTCACAAAAGAGCAAAGAATAGAAATTATACTAATGGCTGGATCCGGAAGCAGTCGCATGGTTGTACAAAACTTTAACATCTGAAAATATGGAACGAGCATCACACACACACAACACTCTGGCAAAACTTATTTGCACATTTCAGAAAACTGGAAATGTTGCAGATCAACCAAAAAGTGGTCGAAGACCTGCAGGGTTTACACAAAAATAAAAACAGTTGTCCAACATAAAATGTATGGAAACTTATGGCCCACCCTGTAAATAAATACCGCACAATGAGTGGAAAGTTGATCTATACCTCCTGGGTTCTTGGACATTTGTTGTTTTGTTTTTGAATCCTTCTAGTTTTACACAACTCTGAATGTGTTGATGCAAATGGGATAAAAGTTATCAGGTTAGGGAGTTTCTAGTGAAATGATACCCATTCAAAATGCTTTTTGTGGATCCTCTACAACTGCAACTCAATTTCAATTCTTTTTTCAATTTACTTGAGCTGACATTTCTTTTCTATTAAGTGAAAATGTCTCTAAAGGTAGTATACATCTACAAATATGCATATATAAAAATGAAGAGAAAAAAAAAATCAATATAGCTGTTAGGTTCAGGTAACCCATAAAATCCAAATCTGAATGTGTGTGAAAATGCATAGTGGGGAAAAAAAAGGAAAAAGAAAGAAAAACATTTTGTGCCGTTTCTCCTGGAAAAAAAGAAGACAATTGTTACAAGTGGTACATACAGGTTTAAAATCTTTGAGCATGTATGTATATTTACGATATATGGAGAGGAGCAATGCGAATAATAGTATTTACAAACAAATTGTTGGAGAAAGTTGAAAGCCAGGTAGGCCACCGAAATGCCTGTGTAAAAGAAGCTTCTTAAAGTGCAGTATCCAAGCACATTAATGGAAAGTTTAGTAGAAGGAAAAAATGTGTTCCAGAAAAAGAATCAATCGAATGTGTAACCTTACATGTTGTGCCGTCAGACATGTCAAGTTGAAGAACCTGCTTTAATACATGCATTAACCAGATCATGTATAAACCAATAATTTTGCTTAAATCCTTTTAATAGATAAAAAGCAGCTTCATTATGATGTAAAATATCCTTTAGGGATTCCCTCTGCTTTTGCTCTCTGCCCATACTTACATGTTTTACATCATAAAAGAAATTTTAATAAATGAAGAAAACCCAACTACATAAAGAAGCCATTTTAAGATGGTTTATTTTGGGGGAAAAGTTAATAAACCCAAATGATCCTGTGTGAAATACTTGGAATGAGTCTAACGTTGTGTAGAGGAACTTTAGCTCACTCTGCAGAATCACCTAGATTTAACTACAATACAGGTGTTATTAATGAGACATTTAGTGGTAAACTTGCTTCAAGTTGCTTTTCTTCAGGCAAACATGTGCTTCACAAACTGATGGTTGGATAATTTTCTGATGGACAGCAGAATTAAGATTTTATCAATTATGGCATTTAGGCAAATTAACTCCAGACCCCAGCAATACTACCGCTATGGTCTGACTTATCGTATGATCTTTTTCTGAAATGCTGTGCTCTAACAGGACACACACATTCCAAATACTTATGTACACTTATGTCTCTACAGTCCATAAAATGTGTCCCCAAATGTTTGAGTATGAAGGTTTTTAGGGAAATTGTGAAATGTGCCTCTGTGATATTTTTTGTCAGCAGTAGTTTTGACCTTGGACCTTTCCCAGTCTCTTTTACTGTCAAACCAGGAACAGTGACCTTAACTGAGGCCTGCAATGCTTTTTATTCAGTCCTTTTCTGTTTGACTTCATGGATTAGTCGTTGAAGGACTCCTGTGAGTAATTTTGGTAAACATGTCTTCTCAATTTCACAGTAATGCATTTTTCTGTGGTTCTCAAAGCCTTTGTAAGATGTAAATGACTTCATTTTTCATGTATTCCTGAATTTTTCTAAGTGATTGATGGCCTGATGTGTTACTTTGAAGATGTTTTTAGTCTATTTCATTTTGACAAACGGGTTCGGTTTAGGTGATTTTATTTTTATTGTGCAGGTGGATTGTGAAACTGAACCACAAAACAAGAGGGGAACCTACTGACTTGCATAGCTATTTCCCATAAATGAAATCATAATTTCAGAACTGCTTTTTAAAATTTTCCTCAGGTTATCTTTGATATTAAAATTTATTTGACAAGTGAACACTTTGACAAAAAAAAAAAAAAAGAAATCTGTATGGGGGAGAAATACATTTTTATTATACAGTGGACCCCCGCCTAATCACAGATTTGTTTTGTAAAACAAAAATCCGCCTGTTTGCAGATGTTTTTCATAGAGAATAGAAGCTGAAATTCCAGGGTGTGATGAAACTTGACATGAAATTGGTTGGCGTTCGCAAAACAACCAATCCAAGAGCACCATTTCCTTGGCTCTGATTGGTTGTACCCCCAAGAGCAGACAAAAAAACTGTAGCTATTAGCTTCTGCAGCACTGCTGTTTCTACTGTACGTATTGATGCATATTAAGGTACATTTGGCGTTTAAACTATTAAAATAGGCACTTACAAGCACTTTTAAGGAGTCCCAGGTATTCAGCTACAAGGGGGTCCACTGTACTGTAATTATTTCCTCCCCTAATGTCACCATACTGTCAAAAATACCTTTCGGAGGTGAAACAACCCTGCTCGCCAGACCCAAAAAGACAGATTCACATCAGTCCATACCTGTGATAACACCTGGTGCCTGTGCAGCCATAACAGCCTGAGGTAATCCTATCTGCTGTCCAAGAAGCTGTGGTGCTGCCAACGCCCCCAAAACTGACGCGCCAGCTACCGCCTCCTTAAGAAAGGGGGGGGGCCCAACACATTAGGTACGGGAAACACACAGAAAACAGCACAAGGCAACACAGTGAACAATCACACCGCATAGCAAAGAGAGAGAGCTCAGCCTCGTCTCCATCAGGGTCAAAATGTTGGCGGCAAACAGTTCATTTTAGCGCGTTAAGAAGGATTACAGGTGAAATAATCACGGATTGATGCCGTTTAACTGATGGACAGGGAGGAGCTTCAAAGTAAAAATTGATATATTTTTTTAAGCGTTTAACTTAACTGAAGCAGGCTTACGTTCAGTCTTGCTAAACTAACACTATTCTGGTAACTTCCGATTTCTTCTGACCCAGAAATCTGTGCATCTGTGCTATGTCATATCTAGCTAGATCTGAGTTATATTTACCTGGAGGGCCATTAAATCCCTTTGGAAGGGATTTATACTTGCCTGGGCCGTTATCTTAGCCGTAGCTGCCGCTGCAGCTACAGCCGCAGCAGGTGGCAGCCCACCCGGGGTCGTGGGAGTCAATAGCGGCATCGGTGGAGTCACTGCTTTGCCGACTCGCAAGTACTGACCACCCAGGTCAAAAAGATTCATAGAGGACACCGCATCCAGGGCTGACTGAGGCTTTTCATACTCTGTTGGATGAATTTCAAAGTAAAATGGGAAGAAAACAGCAAAAAGTCAGCAGCAGGGTATCAGCAACTCAGGAGCATGAGAGAATGCGCGCCTCCTAGCTCACCAATGAAGCCAAAGCCCCTGTGTCGCCCTGATGTGGGGTCTCTAGCTAACGTGCACGATTTAATCCTTCCGAAGGCCTCAAACACGCTCTTGATGTCGTCGTCCGACAGGTCCGGGTGGACAGACGCTACGTAGATCCGGTTGTAGGCACGTGCCTCCTCTGCCAGCTGGTCGATGATGGGTTGCGCCTGACCGATGTTACTTGGCCGCCCAACCTATTGCACAGATTAAATCGACAGGGCCTCTAAACGGGGGGTCTTTATAGTACCGATGGAAAACGCACTAAGGGAAGAGTCTATGGGGCACTTCAGTGAAAAGGTTTATTTCGGTAACTCCACTCAGCAGTGAGATTACATACAATAATATTTTATAGTGCTATTTTATAGTCTAAAAAAATAAAATAAAAAATGTATTACAATTTTGTGACCCACTGGCTTGATAGTTGTTCATCAGACAGCCAGGTTAGCCAAAAATGTTCTTGCTAAAAGAGCTGACTATTGTCCAAGCAGATGAATGGAAAGTCTAGTGGAAGGAGACACTCAAGCGATTTTCTGCTGTCAGCACATGTCCATCCAGGAGGAATGAATACTGCAAGTCAATGACTCAACGCAATCTGCTGGGTTTCCTCAGATAAAAACTTTTTAAACTACTTTGAATAATTTAGGTTATTGTAATGTTTGATAACTAGGATCAACTAGAATGTATGTATGTTTTTTTTGGTAAAGATTCTTGAGACATTTGTTGTGAATTGGTGCCATTTGAATAAAATTACAATGAATTGAAGTGTGGTAGAAAAGGTGCATAAGAGTTGTATCCACAACATGGATTACAGAGAAAAATGTCGGAAGAACCATATGTGTGCCAAGGAGAATTTTCAGATGAAAATCAAATTTGTGTTTTATCTCAAAAACAATCTCCTGGAGTCTGGACGAAGAGAAGAGACGCGTAGAATCCAAGTTTCCAGTCAGTGATGAGTTCAGGAGCCATGTCATCTGCTGGTGTTGGTTTATAGCGTTTCAACAAGTTCAGTATTAACTCAGCCATAAAGTATGGTAAAATAAAAATGCTACAGAGGTTTGTCACCTCCGTGAGTATTGAGTGTAGATACTGTATAGCATATGAGTGTTTCTGCATATAAAGAAATTATAGGTCCAGTGTAATGTTCTACTTTTGCAAATATTACGACATAATTGTTAAATTCTACAGGAATAAACACTTTAAAATATCACTGTGCGTAATGAAGTTACCGAAACAAACTTATTGAAGTTGCAACTGAAGTTTTATAATTTCCTGTATTGCATCTGGAAACTACTCACACCACTTCATTCCTACAAGTTAAATCAGCTCCATTTAAGGTAAATTCAGTTGATGGACTTGTTTTACAAGGTCTCACAATTGACAGCACAGGTCAGAGGTCAAACACCAAGCGTGAATTCAAGGGATTTGTCTGCAAGATTGTTTTAAGGTTTAAATCTTGAGAAGGATCAAGAAACATTTCTGCTGGTTGAAAGGTCTCAATGAGTGTAGCCTCCACTGTTGGTTAATGGAAGAAGTTTGAAACCACCAGGACTCTTCTAGAATCGGCCATTTAAACTGAGTGATCAGGGGAAAAGAGCCTCAGTAATGGAAGAAACCAAGAACCCAATGGTCATTCTCAGAGACACAACGTTCCACTGTGGAAAGTGGAGAAACTTGAAGAAAAACAACCGTCTCTGCTTCAGTCCATCAATCAGGCCAGGAGAAACAAGATTCTCTGGTCTGATGAAACAAAGAATAAAGTCTTTGGTGTGAAGGCCAGCCGTCATGTTTGGAGGAGACCAGGCACGGCTCATCAAGCATGGTGGTGGCAGCAACATGCTGATGCTGGCACACTAGTCAAGATAAAGGAAAAGATTAATACAGAGGTGTACAGAGACATCCTGGGTCAAAACCTGCTTCAGAGCATCTTGACATCAGACTGAGGAAACGGTTCATTTTTCAGCATAACAATGACCCAAAGCTCATGGCCAAGATCTGAAAGGCTTTAGAACCCGTCTGTGAGAAAGAGTCCAGACTTAAATCTGAATGAATATCTCCAGAAAGATCTAAGAAAGGCTGCAAGATGTGTCCCATCCAAACTGATGGAGTTTGAGAAGAACAGCAAAGAATGGACAAAACTGCATAAAGATCTGTCTTTTTCAAAGAGTATACACCATGTTCCAAATTATTAAGCAAATTGGATTTAAGTGTCATAAAGATTAATTTTTTTGATGTGATATTAAATTTATAGATGGTATTGTGTGTCAGGGCTCTCTGAATCACTATAATTAATTTCAGAGAGCTGGGTTGATTAGTTTGTCTGGTGAGGTCAATTAAAGGAAATCTACTTAAGAAAGATGTTCCACATTATTAAGCAGGCGAAGAGATTTGTGGCTGATTCAGAACAAAGATGGGTTTGTACAGATGAAGGCATAATGAGGAAGGTTTCTGTTAGACAAATTCATCAGATTAAGAGAGAAGCTGCTAAAATGCCCTTACAAAGCAGCAAACAGTTACTTGAAGCTGCTGGTGCCTCTGGAACCTCAAGGTGGAAGATCCTCCAGAGGCTTGCGGTGCATGAACCTACTATTGGGCCACCCCTAACCAGTGCTCACAAGCAGAAACGATTGCAGTGGGCCCAGCCGTACATGAAGATTAATTTTCAAATAGACTTGTTCACTGATGACTGCTGTGCAACCCTGGATGGTCCAGATGGACGCAGTAGTGGATTGGTGGTGGATGGCCACTACATCCCAACATGGCTGTGACATCAGTAAGGAGGTGGTGGAGTCATTTTTTGGGCCGAAATCATGGGGAGAGAGAGAGAGCTGGTCGGCCTCTTCAGAGTGCCCGGAGGTGTGAAAATGACTTCAGCAAAGAATCTGGACTTTCTGACTGATCACTTTCTTTCATGGTTCAAAAAGAAGAGCCGTACCTTCTGTAGCAAAATCATCTTCGTGCATGACAATGCACCATCTCATGCTGCAAGGAATACCACTGTGTCATTGGCTGCTATGGACATAAAAGGGGATAAACTCATGGTGTGGTCACCATCCTGAAAAAAGTAAAGGGTTCTGAATACTTTCCAGATGAACCGTATGTTAGGAACTGAAATTTTAATTTAACACTAAAAGGAACGGAGTTTGGCTGCAAGACGCTACGCGATCTCAGCGGTACGACGCTTTCACAAAAAGTTCGAGACGAGTCTAAATGGCATCTGTACAACAGATGAGGCGGCCAATTAACACCACCCAGGCGCAGTCCATCATCAGCACAACTTGGTAGCAGAGAGATTTCACGCACCGCTGGGCATCTCACTGAAAATCCTCACTTAAACAAGCTACCAGGACATCTTGGAAGAGCAACACACACAGACACACACAAACTTCATACTACATACATACGACACGCACCTGTGAATAAACAGAGAGACATCAAACATGGAGAGGAGTTAGCTTGTTTTCAAATGTAACACATTTTTGTATAACTGCAAGAAAAGTACATGGTTACTACAAATATCCATCAATGTAATCATTAAGGTCTTTTCCAAACTCATTTGAGGAGAAAACATTCACCCTGGTGGGTTTTATTATCTGAATTTTCCACAAATAATCAAACAAACCAATGGGGTCATTAACTTCAGAGCTAATGGTGTAACAAATGGCTATTTCAGACCTTTTCTAGTATCTGGTTCAGGGCTGCAGCTAACAATTCATTTATTCTGGAGATTAATTGCGTAATTGGATAAAAAATAATAATTGAGGCAGTCAGCAATTTTTTATTTTTTTTTGTGCATAAAATAAGCTTTAGTTTATTTTATGCAATACAAAAACATACAAAACAAATGTAAATAACCAATCAAATTCTTCTTTTTTTTAAAAAAGAAAAACATTTTATTGCCTAAAATGAAATGACAGCATTCCTATAGTGAATGCTTGATCATTTGTAGCAAAAGATGCATATATATTGTATTTAGTTTTGGCTTAAATATGTCATGTTTTACAGTCTATGAACTGCAGTTAACACTTATGTGATTGCTAAATTAGTTGATTATTCCAATAATCAATAAATCGTTTCACCCTTATGTAACACCTTCACTTGCTTGAGAGAAGATTGGTTAATTCTGCTTCACAATGATAGAGTCCATCTCAGTAAATTAAAAAATTACATTATAGAATTAGCTGACACAAGCCAGTTACACCTGAGGAACTAAAAACCAGACCTACAAGTGCCTATGGCAGTGCTTCCCAATTCCAGTCCTCAGGGCCCCCTGCTCTGCATGTTTTAGCTGTACCTCTATTCCAGAGCAGCTGATTCAAATGATTGCATAACCATCAAGTGCTGCAGAAGCCTGTTAATCAGCCACATATTCAATCCAGGTGTGTGGCGTAAGGGAAACACCTAAAACATGCAGGGCAGGGGGCCTTGAGGACTGGAATTGGGAAACACTGGCCTATGGTACTTTAATCTACATTAATCTAAAAAACTAACTGAATATGTTAAAAAAATGCACAGTATAATATGGTAAGTCAAACTATAATATATAATATAATATAAAATCAACATTTTAAAGAAAGTACATCTCTTTTGAATAATAAAACAATAAAGAAAGTCATGGAACTTGTACTTGGCTTCACAACCCTGTTATTAGCTCTTTAAAAAAAAAAAAAAAAGCACTCCACCTTGTTCCTTAAATAAGCGCTGAAGAGTAAGATGACTGCTCTCTGAATGTCCCACTGTAGCAAAAACCGTCTCTAAACGACTCACCTTAATGTTTCGCCCTCCTAACATGACCGAGTTCATCTGTTCCAGAGCCAGCTGAGCAGCTTCTGGCACATCGTACTCCACAAAGGCGAAGCCCTGCACGCAGAAATACCATTCATGTTCACAGAAAACCCCAAAATACATTTCAAATATGGCCACAATCTATTGTGTCTTGCAAAAGTAATAACACCCTCTGAGCTGTTCCAGAATTTTTGGTCACATTTTGACTACAGACTTCAATGTATGTTTTGGATTCTGGGATATGCAGGTGCTGTAGGGGTCACTTTTTTTTTGGTCAGAGTTCATGAGACAATGGATCAAGTTTAATGCTGAACGGTCCTGGAAAAAACCTGTAAGCAGGAGAAAACTTAAGAATATGGCAGAGTTTCCAATGAAATGGACCAGTCAAAGTTCAGACCTCATCTGTGAAAAAAAACTTGAAAATCGCTGTTCACATGAGGACTCTTTTCAATTGGGCAGAGAAGTGTGAGCTAAAATTTAAGTCTCTTGATGTCCAAAAATATATCCTAAAAGACTTGTAGCTTTACAGTAACTCCAACAAAAGATGGTTTTAAAAAATATAAATTGACCCAGAGATGCTTAATAAAAATGCATTCTGGGGTGCTGTGGTGGCGCAGGGGCAAAGCATGACCCACATATGGAAACCTTAGTCCTCGTGGCGATGCACTCTTAATTTAAAACCATAAATTGCTTTTCTTTCTCTTCACAATTCAGCTTAACAAATCTCATACAATAGTAGGCAACGCTAACAAACATTAGTTTTGCCGACGCCAACCCACTACACCAATACAGAAGCTAAAGCACCAACTTCAACTCAAATTATACCAGCCCTTGTAAATTAGCGCCTTTGAATTTAAAGCTAAGGATGCTAAACATCTTCAAAACTAGGGAAAAATTAGCACCGCTATTAGTACTTTAGCAGAAGTGTACCAACCAGCAACCTCAAACGTTTCTGGTTGCTTTGTGACAAAATGTGGAAAAGTTTAAGGAGGGTAAACGACACAAACCTTATGCTTCATTGTAACCGAATCCCAAGACATGTCAATGCTCTTGATCGGACCGAAGGGGGCAAAGGCTTGTCTGATGGTGTCCTCCCCGAGCTCATAGTATATGGAGCCCACGTACACCCGACACATGATCGCTAGCGCACGTTGCCGCTGAGCTGCCACCTGCCAGTCGGGGGAAAACAACACACAATAAGCATTAGAGAGTAAAAGAAAGGAATATAAACATAAACACACACATAAATTAAATATATAGATATATATATATATATATGCCTGCTCTATTGGGCTGGTTTTCCCAAAAATAGTCAAAAGGCCAATTCTCAGTATTGGGAGGCCTGAACAGGTATATAGAGGGTATTAAAGGGGGATCAACAGGGTAAGTCTTTTTTGTCTGACACACATGTCACCTGAAATGATTCAAATTTGGCCTATCTTCTGTTAGTGTTCAGTTACTTACTGACATATGGAGGTAAAAAAACACACAGAAGTGATCGACATGCACAGCCCTCACAAATATTTGGCTTCGGTAACTGACCTGGACTCCAGGGATGCAAAGTAAGGTAACAAAAAAGTAACTGTGGCGTTCAAAAGAAATCCAAACAAAAGTCTTGGAATTTTCTTCTCGAGTCTAACTTGAGGGGGATGCTTTAATCATCAGGTCTTTGTGTTTTACTGATGACTTTAGTCTGCTTCTTAAACTCATCGTGCTACCAGAGGAGGTTTAACTTTGCTAAGCTACAGCATAACGAGAAGATGACTTGTTTGTTCACCGAGAAAAAGCTTCACATTGAGATGGCAAAAAGAAAAAATAAAAGATCCCTGACACAGAAGTTCTCTCATTTTGGTCCAAAAAGGGATTGCTATCCCTCTTTTGTCTCCTGCCAGCTGCTGTTTTCAAAACAAGAAATGCATATTTTTCAAAGAGACGTGCCTTTTCTCCCTTTAGAAACTCTTCCGTGAATTAAAAAGCATGTTTAAGGATACATATTTGATTTTTAAAAAGTGCGAAAGCAAACTAAAAAAAACCCCAGAAAAAAGCAAATGAGGGCTTCCACATCTCAAACGCTGCAGACATGGTTGCAATGACAGACACTGCAGAAAGCAATGTTTCCTTATAAAATATGCATTCTTCAGTTAGATTAAAAAGGCAGGGATTGTTGCCAACGCAACCAGTAAAAGAAGGGTAACAGTCCTTTTCCACTGGAAATGCGGACAAGAAAAAAAATTTAATGATCTATTGACCGATTGTAAAGGTGAGAGAGGATCTCCAAAGCCCATTGTCACTGCTGCCATCTGAAAGACAGTAAAGATGAAAAAAGTGCTGAAAAGTCGGTTAGATACCCCTTTAGCTATTGCTTTTTTCAAGAAAGGTCATTGCTCTGCTAGACAGATAAAAGCGATTAAGCTAACACGATATGCAGACCCTCCCTCTAAACAGCAAAACATTCAGAGGATCTACCTCCCATGCCTGATTTACAAATTCACCACACAGCAGTTCAGGTAAAGCACGGCCCTCTTTTAAAAGTGCAAAGCATTCAACATGATAACCAAAGCCTTCAGGACGATCATCTCCATCTGAAAAAAAAGCAGAGGCAGATGGTCGACACATGTGTTGGTTCTCACAGCACGAGGGAGGGACAGGGGGGGAGCAGGACTTCCAGGACAACTGACCCTAACCCGAGAGGCTGGAGTTACTAATGCATGGACAGGTTAAGATAATCTGTCATGAATCAAGGCTCACTGTCGATACGCCACATTACCACGTCTGTTCTGGAGAAGAACCGAAAGCTTTTAACATCTCACCTGCAGATTGGTGAGCTGCTGCTGCTGATGTGCAATGGTCTGCTTCACCAACACACTCTTAATGCTTTGTTCCATGGCATACTTCTTCGCCTGGAGGAGGAAAGAGACAGTGTTATTACGCCTTCATCAGTGACCAAACATGCAAAACAAAATCATCCCATGGAGAAGAAATACAATAAAAGTATGGCTAAAAAAGTGTTTAATATGAGCTAAACTAACTAATTTTCTGTAAAAATGCAACATTACTCGGGGATTTGGACTAACTTTTGGTGCTGGTTTCACCGATGCACCCAAATTTTCAACAGCATTGCATTTTAACCTTGTAGTTTTACATACTAAAAAAAAATCTGTGTGTATAAAGGTTATATTGACTTGCAAATGATTAAACAAGGTTCCTTATTTGTTGTAGAAACCTGCAACACAGATAAATTAGTGAAAAACTGTTCAAAGTGCTTGAATGAGCCAGGGTTCCCACTGGTATTTAGAAAAATAAATTCCATGACTTTTCATGACCGTCAATATAATTTCCGATGACCCAAGTACAACAAGCTTAGAAAGAAAAGTGTATGATTTGAAGACTAACCCCACCAGCGAACATGTAAGAGTGTAATGCAGGCAGATAGGGAGGAAATATAAATGACAAAAATGTGAAAATCAAGCCCACACAGACAGGTATGAATTGAAAAATGTCAATATGTTGACTGTGGAATCATATGATGATGATGTCAATACATACACAAACATATTAGCATTTTTGCAAACACAAGATTGTACATGTATGTAGAAATAATTGCTTCTACAAAAGTTCAGAAAAGACAAGTGTGGCACATAGGCCACGTTGGCGTAATAGTCAATGTAAATTAATATTGTTTTGCTTTATTTATTTGTTGTATTCTTGGGGTTAGATCAGAAAGATTTTATCATTTATCAAATTATAAAGTAAGTGTACAGTCCTGAAATGGCAGTCATTATGCTTTATTAAATACTGAAGCCATTTTGTTCAAGAGCAAATGGAAAAAGATGCTTTTGGGGACAGTGAGCCACTTTGACATAATAAAATTCATATGTATGATATGTACTGTAGTTAATTAATTACCAGGTTACTTTGAAAAAGTAACATGATTATTCAATGAAAAATATTTCCAGTTAGAAAATATGCATCTCTTTTCCCTCCATTATTTACATATGTGTCTCTTGTGTTAAACAAATGAGGAAAGCAACAATATGTTTTTACTAAATAAAATAAGAACTGTATATAGTGATGCATTAGAGTCCTCATTTCTGAAACAAGGGGTCAGATTAGAGTAATGCATTAGCAAGTAATGGGTTGATGACCCCATTGTTTGACATTTCTGCTCAAGTATTTACGGATCTGTCAGGTTCTGATATGTGTCCCCCATGATAATCTCATTCCTACACCCTTGAAAACACATAATTACTAAGTCGTGTTATTGCTTGGATTTGAATTAGTATGTTTTGCATCCAGTGAAAACAAAAATGTTGACAAAGTGGACAATACGCTGGCAATTTAGTGACATTTCCACAGCTGTGCTCTTTCCTGGTCTTGAAGTAAAATTCAGACATAAACACACACACCACAGAAAAAAAGAACTGTATTTTTTGCCTTTATTTGCAAATTCCATGACTTTCAACGACCTAAAATGAAATCCCATGATTTTCCAGGTGTTCAATGACCAGTACAAACCCTGCAGTTTCACTTCTGCTCCTCTTCCTTCCTCTCCTTCGCATCGTCCTCCTCAGAGATCTCAACTTCTTCATTTGATCCATAGAGTGTGAAGAACTCCATCAGGGTTTTAGCATGTTCCTTCAACCAGTTCAATGCCTCCTGAGGATTTTCCAGCTCCTGGACTTCTTGTTGAAGAAGTCTGTCCATTCTACCAGTACTAGCTTAAGCAGAGTATTCTCTGACTTCAGATGTGCTGGCTTAGCCCCTTTTTGTGTTCAACCTCTATCGAACTGGCTTCGGATGTTGTCAGATTTTTTTAAGAGAAGCTTCATGTCCATGGATTGCTTCTTCATGGACACCTGTGTCCTTATCAGAGTTGCTCAGAGGTCCTGATGTCTGTCTTTCAGGTACAATCTTATTATCTCCATTCCATTCTACCTCTCAAATCCTGGTTATTTAACTCTAGTCTCATTTTCTTGACAGAGAGACGTGAGCTGTGTTTTGAGAGCATCGTATATTCTGATTCAAGGTCTTGTGACGTGAAATTTTTTCTATCTTCGGAGCGCTCAATTCCACTCTGAAGATTTCCCACCATCTCCTCGAGTTCCTTGTTTTTCTTTTCGAGTCTAAAGCAGATCTTAACATGGTCTTTTTTTCTCGAAGGGCAAGAACGAGATAAACACTTGAAATAATTACTTTTACAGCTACTTTATACTTTTACTTGAATAAATATATGTTGAAGTAGTGCTACTCTTGCTTGAGTGCAATTTTTGAGTATTCTGCCCTCCTCTGCAGAGAAACTAGCTGAACTTTGGACCAACCGACTTCGGTTTTTGCTTTTTTGTTCAAAATAATGTTTTTATATCAGACCAAAATAAAGTGCGTAAACACAGAATCATGTATTCAAAAAAGGATTTCATTTTTAAGGAAGACAAATTTTTTCATATCAAACAGCTAGCATCAACCGCTTGTGATAACTTTCTGACCCACTCTTCTTAACAGAATTGTTTTAATTCAGGCACACTAGAAATTAAGGTTTAGGTTAGACTTTTACTAGGCCCCTTCCAAAACTTTCACACTGGGATTTTTAGCCATTAAGAGGCAGACATGCTAATGTGGTTCAGCTTAAAGACAAAATAGTTACTGGACATTTTTCTTCAGGATTTTCAGGTAAGAAGCAGAATTTCTCCTCAATAGTTGGATGAGTGTTCTTCTTTTGACTCATCAGCACATACATTTTCCCAAAAGTTCTGAGAATCATTAAGATGTTATTTTTTTCCATTTCTTAGAAAATAAGAAATTTATTCAGATATTTTCTGAATAACTGTTCCTCAATAATTCTCACTATGAGCCACTGATTGAGTGGAAATTTTAACTTAAAAACTGTCAACATGAAATAAACTATTAAAGTCTAAATTACACATACAAATGCTTTAAGGGCGCAACATCTTATGAACATCCCAGTCCACACCCACATGGGAACGCTTCCAGTTCCATCTACAACCAGTGGTGGCGCCAGTGCAATCTCAGATTTTTTTTTTCCAGTCACACTACTGAGAAATTTGGTCATACTCTGAGCCTTGCTTATGACTTTTTAAGAGCTGCAGAACAGCAGCATACACATGCTTTGTCAAACCCTTCTAGCATTTTATATCAAAGTCACACATAATGATGTCTATCCAGTGAAATTTTACTGTTTTATTGGTTGAAATTAAATAAAATAGCATATAAAAATAAATAAATAAATAGTCAATATGAGATTGTTACTCTGTACAGAGCAGAACAGCAAACATTTGTTTCTAAATTAATCTAAAATTATTGGCTTGAGTCTATGTATCAAAACAGTAACTTCTGTTTTAAATCAAGCAACATTATAACACACATTTTGGTTTAAGTTTTTGTAACTAATGGGAAACTGTGCTACTTTTTCCTTACCTTGCAACAGTACCAACTGTCACAATTATAACAACTAGTCTTTATTCAGTTTCAAGCTTTATTTTTGTCAAGATTACTCAATTAGCCAGACAGCTGCAAAATAATTACTGCTTTGCCCTCTATTGAAGAGGAAAACACCTCTTCCTTTAGTCATTATCACTTAGGTGAAAGAAAATGAGGATAAAGAAACAAAATTTACATGTATTTGCAGCCTTTTTTAATAGATAACGAATTAATAGATGAAATGTTCTATGTGATGTAAGGCGTTCATAGTGCTGGATGACATGGACAGGAGGAGATTCTCACCCTTTGTAGTGCCTCCTGCTGCTCTGGGGTAAGAGGCGGTAGGCCAAGCTTGGAGCCTGTGCCTTGTCCATTCTCCATCGTCAGAGCTTCACCTCCCTGCAATTTAAAAATGGAAAAATTAGCAAAAACTCATACTTATTTAACTAGCTTATTCCTAGTGCATAACTACAAATTAAAATTCCGCAACATACAACAAAATGTAAATGAGATTTCACCACAGTTTTTTAATCAATAACAGCAAAAATATTGAGGACCTACACCCGGATTTAAACCAGGTGGGCCTGGATAAACTCCTTACTTACGCAACACTCTAACCGCTGGGTCCACCAGACTGAGACAGGAAAGCCCCCAAGGGGAAGAGGACTGACGGGGAAGCTTTAACAATTCAACAATTTCTATGGGGGGAGATAAAAGATGCCTTCAGACTATGATTAAAACAGGCAGTTCTCATAAACTTCCAGCCTGATTCACATACAGCTTTCCCGTATTTGCATTTCTAACAGTGCAGTTGATGCGCAGCAGCACTGAACGTGATTTTCATCCTAACGTTAGAATAGCAGATTAGCTGTAGCTGGGTACGGTTACTCTTTTATTTCGTGTAAGGACTATTGAGATGCATAACTACATCATAACCCCGCTCTATAGCTTTACAGTTATCATTAAACCGAGTTTAAAGAAACAGAACCATGTATAGCAAGACCTGATTTGTATTCAGCTGTCGATGTCTTTGTTGCTAGCAGCAGGCATAACATTAGCTCATGTTAGCCATTCATTGCTGTGGCGCGTAAACCGAGCTGCTGCTTTTTGTTCCTCCAGTACAAATATAAATAAATAGGTACAGGTATAATTTAAAAAAACACCGCGCTGTAATTGCGCAATAAACAATTGTAATAAAAGAAACGTAACAAGTTTGCTTTTTAATCGCAAAAAATATTTACCGCAGTGTTCGTAACCGCCATGAAGCACACCTTCAAGAGAGGGCCACACTCATCAAAGCTCGCGATAATTTCACAACGAGATATCGCGAGAAAATACAGGGTTGCCCGAGTCCGCAGAATGGGGGAATGGTAGCAGTCGAGAACTGGACTTGTATTTCATCTTCATTTAAATAAATACTGTTATTAACGCATAATTAATAAATACGCCATCAAATAAGAAAAAACTCCTAATTAAATACAAAAAGAATTATTTTTCAATAGGAATCTTTTTTGTCTATTTTTTTTATATTTATTTTTGTTTTATTTTATGGAGACATTTATTTATTTAATTATTAAGAACAGAATTTATTTAGTTTTGAATGAGGGCTCTATAGTTTTGGGCACTTTAGACTAAGAGGTTGATCTCATTAATTTGCCTTAATTCATGAAAATGAGAAAACTAAAGGTAACTGGACCTAATTTTTTACAATCTTGAGTATCTCTTTAATCTGCTCTGCAGTCATAACTACAGTCATTAGAATCGTGCACAAGGAGAAAAATTCACAAAATATTATTGCTAAAGATTCCGGCTGTTCATATATTGATATATCCAAGCATGGTAGTAGAAAGTTAGTGGAAAAATTTGTCTTATGTAACTGAAAAACTTGAGAAACTGAATTCTCAAGAAAAATATAAAGTATGTTATATTTTTTTCTCTATTATTACCATTTAAAGTATTTGTTTTTTGTTTGGCTTTATTGCTATTGATGGATTTCAGACCACTCTTCTTTGCTTTGTTTAAATGTTAATTGTGTGGCTTTGTGTATTTGGTTATGCAGAAAAGGAACCGTTTCTTGTCTTATTTGCTTATATTAGATAATGTAATTTACCCATTTAATTTCATTATTTGATTAATTATAACTGGTTGTTTCATTACATGTCATTTTTAATGCACATGTGCAACTGGCTAAAAAAAAATGGGTTAGAAACCCCAGAAATGGGTTTCTGGGTTAGAAATCCTGTTTTTACATGGCTTTATCTCACACTCTACTTTTCTAGGAGACCAAATTTAAGGTTTATAATCAAAATTAACAGAAATAAAGGCTTGAAATTCATCACTAGTATGTATAATGACTCTATGAGTTAAATCTTCTGAATTAAATTTATGAAATAAATCACCTTTATGGATTGTAAAGATTATGGATTATTTACATTGATATACCTCAAACTGTCATTTCATAAGTGAGTATTCCTACATCTAGAATAACTGTATTGACTTACATTTATTTTGCTAACTGCACTTATCACTTAAAGACTAATTCAGATCATACTGGTAAACATGAAGTAACCTCTGAACCAAAAAAGGGGGATCCACCACAGTAAAACACAAACACACAAAATAAACACTTCACAATGTTGTTGTTTTTTTTTTTTTCATATTTTAATCATAGATGCTACAATATTCAACAAAGGTTTAACACATCCAAAGGCAATTTTCATTCAACAGAGTCACAGAGAAAAAAAGTCATCTGACATAAAATAAGACTGATATGCATGTCTTTTTTATATTCTCATAGTCTGAACATTCATTTACTTGGTCAGCTCTCCTCTGGAACTCAACTGTGACGGACAAAAAAAAAGGCAAAATGTAAAGTTTCGAATGGTTGCAAGTTATTTAGACATGCAGTTTACTAGAACAAAGGAGAGCCACACTGGCACTGCATTGTGTTGTGTTAAGGTTGTTTAATGCAACTCCCCTTACATAGCCACAACCAAGTATGTACAATCCAACTGTCTGGGAGAATTCAGGGTTTCTGTCTTTACAGAAACACTGATATAATTAGACCATAGTAAGTACTGTTAACAATGACTGTACAGCAGCATAATTGTTATGAATCTGCAAGCTTATAACCTCCCTAACCCTGCGCACATGTAATGTAAAAAAATGGAGCAAATTTAAGTGAATCTGGTAAATATTGATAATCTAGAAAATAAATCCACTGAAACATTGTATTTAGATGTCTAAACCTGCAGCTTGAACTTCAATACTTATGCAGATGTAGGTTGAATATTGATGTTTGGGTTGGTAGCAGTTTTATATCAGGGTTCCTACATTTTGTTCACATGAAAATTTCTGTATTTTCCAAAAAATTTAATTATCAATCAGTTTTAAACTCATTTTGAAGCTGAATCAAAGTTTTAGCTGTGTCTGAGTTTTCGGCAGTGGTGAGGCAATAAAGTCGGCAAGCAGAAAATGTTTCATATTCAAGTTTTGTTTTTTTTTTCAAGGGAAGGCAGGAAGAATGGAATTTAGGATGAATGGATGGATAGATGGATGGAAGAAAGGATTGCTGCAGAGAAGGAACGAAGGACAAATGGAGAGTTGCTTGGAATGATGGAAGAGTGGAAGGAAGGAAAGAGAAGACAGAAAGTAAGGAAGGAAGGGTGCATGGATGGATGGATGGATGGATGGATGGATGGATGGATGGATGGATGGAAGAAACAATGGCTGCAGAGAAGGAAGGAAGGGCAAATGGAGAGTTGGAAAAATGGAAGGACAGATAGAAGACAGAAAGTAAGGAAGGAAGGATGGATGGGTGGATGGATAGAAGGATGGAAGGAAGGAAGGAAAGAAAGGCCTGGAAAAAACTTCAATTTGACTCTGAAGGAACCTTAAAGTTATCAGAAATAAATCCTAGCAGACTCTGTGTAAATCTGCTGGAGTTTTTAAAAAAAAAAAAAAAAAAATCAGCTTGAGTTCAGATCCATGATTATATTATCTTGTTGCAATTAGCTACATTCTTACTCAAAACACCACAGATTATAAAGCACAGATATAGCAAATAAAACTTAGTTCAATTTCTAAGAAGTGGGTAGAATTTGCCTTTCAATGATCTCAAATATATTTACAAAACAATTTTAATAAAATGACTATAGAGCAGAGAAACTGATCAACAATATGGCAACTTTTTCTTGTAAATGTTTACACCCAACACTCCTGTAAGGTAAGACTTGCTGCAGCTGAGAGCAAAATGATCCCATCTTTAAGTCTAATAATAACCTTAGGTACCAAATTTGTTTTCATTTTCAGACAAGTTGACTTTATAAATTCCAAATAAAGAGACGTAAACTTGTTTAGAAGAAACAGACCAACCATGAATGATTATTTTTCCCAAATTTGCAAAGTTGGGTATGATGCCATTTTATTGCCACATCAGGCACTTTGCAGGTCTTTGGCTTCCAGAACACGTTCACAAGGAAAACCTTTAAGAAAACACTAAAAAAGGCGTCCTCTCAAAGCTTGACATATAGATGCATTAAGACGAGACATGTTAAGCTGTGGGAGAACTGGCCTTTAACACTAAGAGTGAAAGGAAGGGAGGTGAAATCAAGTATGGAAAAAGAAGCTGTGCAATGTTTCTATGGTTCACAGTTACGGGGTAGAAATAAATAACTGAATGAGTATTAACAGTGCATGTAGGGTGGAATATTAAATTCCTGAAAACTGTAATGGGTGAAGGCTTGAGAGGGACGGAGGTTTTAGAAAATCACTTGTTTCTGTTTATGAGTCAATAAAAATGGGCACTGGAGTGCAAAAGGAGGCTTGAAACAGTACAATGTCTTTCTCAAACGTCACATTACGGAAAACTGAATGTGTAAGGCATGGTAGCCCTTTTAGGCAGGGACTTTGTGGATCTGCCACTGCTCTGTGGGGAAGGTCGACTCGGCTACGAGGCGTTTCCAGTCCTCCAACGAGAAACGCCTTCGATTTCACTCTCGCTGCTGTCGTTTTCCTTCCAACTAACTGGGATAATTTACTGACTTTCAAAGCGTTTCAGCGTTCACCCTCTGTCCTGTTTAGCATCCTGGACAATGTCTTCCACAGCTGTCTGTCTGCTTCCCTCTCTTTCTCCACCCGTGTGATCAACATCTCCCCAAGGGGGAACCTCCTCCATCAGTCACAGGTGCTGTCGCAACACCACCGTCACTGGTTGCTCCCAGCACCCAGCGCACGCACCCGGTGTCGACTAATGGAGTCCTCCAGGAATGCAGCTACTTTCTCACTGTCCTCCTGCAGGTAAACAAACATGAATATGAGACTTTAATCAGTTAAACCAACTTCTGAAATAAAAAACAAGCAACCTGATGTGTTTATGTTTTAGGTGTTTAAAGGTGACCTATTTTGCTTCCTTGAACAGATTAGGATACATTACATTTTGAACAAAATCATTCTTACATAATGATAATTTAGTCTGCCTATTTTAAGCACCTTTATGAATGAGATGTTTTAGTTCCTGTCACTAAATCCAAATAAGCTGCTGCTGGCCACGCCCCCAACTCAGCACTTACACTCGCTGCTAACAGATGCACAATTATACAACGGTACATCTTTGAAAAGCAGAAACAGAGCCTCCTGCGCAACCAACAAGAATGCAGCAAATGGTTTCTGTATGGCAAGTCAACAACAAACTTGTCTCTTCTAGTAGCCAAAGTACAGTAGAAAGCTTGAACCACCCAACCAAACATGCTTGGGTTGCTAGGTGACATTGCACTGCCCACAAATTGTGACTCGACAACCTGGAGGTTTTCAAAATGGCTGATTTTTCAGACACCAAAAAGTATTAACTTATTGCCGAAAAATGTCTGGGTGGGTTTTAAGAAGCAATTGAGACCAAAATGAAAGTATAAAAACATGCAAAATGTGAAATTTAAAGATCATCAAAATAATTTTACAAGTCAGAAATCAATCCCCTAGTTAAAGGCAGAACCTTAAAAAAAAACTTGTATGCATTGTGGCTGTATTCAAACATTTCTGTAAAGAGTGGGTCAAAATTCCTGAACATTAATGAAGGCTAATTGAAAGTTAACACCAGAACATGATGGTTTTTCCACATAGGTCCAGGTTGGTTGGCATAGATTTTCCCTAATAACTGAACTCATAATTTGAAAACAGCTTTGTATATTTTTACTCAGCTTATATTTGTCTGGAAATTAGTTTGATGAGCTAAAACATCTGAGAGTGACAAGACATAAATAAATAAATAGATAAATAAATAAAAACCAGAACAAATCTGTATGGATTGAACCATTTTTTCACCGCAATCTAAAGTAACATGCATATAGATATAAAACAAATGCTATGAAAACTTCCCATGTACCTCATTTATGAAGGCATAGTGGACGAGTTCACTGGCGAGGTCTTTTGGAGTGTCCGCTGAAAGTTTCACAGGTAATATTTCAGCAAAATGAAAATCCAAACTGTGTACAGTTCTGTAAATAAGTCTTCAATAATTTCTCACACTTTAAATCCATTGAGCCTGATGGTTTCACAGTCAAATATGGTGTCTAATATAAAAACACTTTTAAACATACTTGGAAAGATGTCACAGCTTAGCTGCCGATGAAGTTTGTCGTCCATCTTCAGAAACAATGAGAGCTGAGGAAAAGATAATCTTTATTAAACCGAGAAGCTCAGATTAACCCATTTGAGAAAAAAAAAAGTATAGCCCAGTATGTTTCATCATTAAGGAGCTCAACTGAGATGCACAGAATGGGCAAAGTACCTGTAGTACTGTGTGACTCACATGAGTTTTGGTCCCTTCTTCATTTGATTCCAAATTACAGTGCATCTGAATAACCTGCAAAAGCAACATATATTGTCACAAAGTGTTAATGTGTTTTTGGTGATAACACATTAACACTGTTCATAACAGATATGAACAGTCTTCTAGTTTTACAACAACATAATGTTTTTTGAAGCTCTATCACCAAAATATGGTGATTTCTTAGCATATTGTGTGGTGAATAAAGTTTGGTGATACGCCACTGCTCTGGCTCCAACATTAAGAAATCTCACTAATCGGCTAAAATGAAAAATCAATAATCTACACCAATAAATGCAATGCTCCGATCATGCCGACTGGGGAGAGAGGAGCACACACCTCCAAATTGTGCGTACAAGGTAGGGTGCTGGGAGACAAGAGGTAGCTTTCAGATTCTAAGACTGCAATTCAAACGCAGATGAAAGAAAATGAAGTCTGGCATTGTATTTAGTAACAAAGAGGATGTAGAAAAAGCAAGAGCAGCAGTTTTTTTTCAATAATTTCTCTGCAAAACAAACTGTGAATGATTTATTCTGTCTGAGATATATGTGAAAAGCTCTGCACAGGTTAAAACTGTGCAGTAAAATAATGTGTTTTTATGTTCAGCCCTTTGTAAACAAAGCCCCCTCATCTGCATACTTTATTAAGCCCTGATAGTGTCTGACACTGATGGTGGAGGTGCAGAAATCTTAAATTTTTATAGGAAAATATGGTAGATTTGGGGGCAAATACTCCAATGAAAATGTGGAGATACTAAGAGTAAGGTGATGTCATAATTGCCTTCACACATTAATTAGATTTTCCAAATATGCTGCAATCTAAAGATGTTTGAAAAGCTGTGCATCAGCTTTAAATGGGGATTTAAACACTGTGTGTAAATTTATCTTTTTTGCACCGACTGATGGCATTTCTCAAATTTCGTTGTTCTTGTGACAATGACAATAAAGTTTTATCTTATCTTATCTTATTGTGAAGAAATTTGAAAGTCTAACCTTCCTCGTTTCTGTCTCCTGGGGTTCAGGAGTCGGTGTTTTCACCGTCTCAACCTGCTCCTGAGACAAGGACAGAGCTCGAGGGACAGGGTGAGGCCGAGATGTGGCGAAGTTCATCAAGGGGTAAATCCCATTCCTGTTGAGAGGAAATGATGTCACGCTAAAATAACAGATGCAACAGCTGATGCAAAACAGATCTTAGACTGAACTCTCCACTTACTTGACATCCTCCAGAAACTTGTCAAGCTCTAAAGGGGAAACATGGGAATACCTTGAAGGGACAGAGGAGAAGCGTGGTGAGTGTTCGGCATCACCTGTCAGATGACGTTCAAGAATAGCCAAAAATACAAGAAGTTTTTTTTATTTGTACTTGAGCTGAACTCCGGGTCTGTCATCATGTCTAATCTCTGCCATGACAGCGTTGGGGTCAAACGACTTCGTTTTCTCCTCCACACAGTTCTCAGGAAGCAAATCTGCAGATAAGAAAAAAAAAACAAAAAAACTCATAACCTTCAGGATCAAAAAGGCCTTGCTCTGTCAGGATCAACATTAAAAAGAGCAGATGGATGTTTTGGGTACAGGAATCTTGACAGCTTGGCATGCGGAGGTGATAAAACTCACACTGGTTGTTGATGAGACAGTGGGCAGCGAGCAGTTTGAGGGAGTGGACTTCGAACAGGACTCTGTGGAACAGAAGGTCGTGAGCTGTGGGACGGAGGTTGGCATCGTGACGCAAACACGACTGCGTGAACTCCTGCAGAGAGCCAGAAGACAGTTAGTCCACACAACTGAAATTTATGGCCCAAAGTTGCGAAGCATTTATTGAAATGTAACTCTTATATTGCATGCACAATAAAATATGAAAACCATGAAAGAAAAAATACAAGCAAAACAGGAAGTCATAATTTGACTTTCAAAGTCATAATTATGGAATATAAAGTCCTAATTGTGAGTTACAAAGTCATGATTATGAGATAAGCCTCCTTAGAGAAACAGCATAATTAAGTACATTGATGAGTTATAAGAACATGTAATTTCCCTTTGGGATTAATAAAATAGTTATGAATTTGAATTTAAGACTTTGAAAGTCAAAATTCTGACTTTATATCTCATAATTAGGAGTTTGTATCTTATAATTATGACTTTGAGTCTAATTATTAAGACTTTGATTATTAGACGTTTTTGTATTTTGCATTTTTCCCTCCATTGAATAAATAGAAAATGATTTATCATGATCTGATTGTTTTATCTCATAATCTTAATAGGACTGTGTACATCTGATTCCCACTGCATGACTGGGTATACTGTGTTATTGTGTGCCTTTTTTTATCCTTGCTCCCTTGCATTGATGCTGTATATTTAGGCCTTGCACTGAAACTCACTCTCATGAGAGGGTCTTCCAGAGATTGACCTGCATTCACAATAGCCTCCTTGGATACAGCAGAATCGCCATTGGCTTGAATTTCCAGTACTGCCATCTAGTGGCACAAAAAAAAGAAGTTAAATCAACTAACAGAGAGAGATATGCAAGTCAGTTTTTAAGTCTCACCTCTAAGGCGCAGATGCCAAAGGAGAAAATGTCTATGGAGTAGTCATCCTCACCAGCTGAAAGATTTAAATAAAAAATAGAATCAAAACAGAAAAAAATGTTATGTACCAAGAACACAGTTGCATTTTTTTCAATCTGCATGTCATAAAATATAATTTTCTCCTTAACAGGTTTATAATCTAAACAATAACATGTGAGATGTTACACTTAGAAAGTACTGGGAAAAAATTAAGCTAAAACTAAAGAAGCTGTGTGTAAAATATATGCACACAACAGCAATAACACTGGTCAACAGCCAAAGTATTGTCTGGGGTTTTTCATCTGTTTTAGGGTAGTTTCAGGTCAACTTTCTGAACTATAAATGCAACATGAGCATCAAAATGCATGACTTGTTCTCAATTACTGATCGGTTTCCTGAGAATCTGGGATCAATGAGCAGGAGGAGAGACTCCATCAGGACAGAAAAGAGATGGAAAATTTTGCACAATCAAGATATAATGTTCAATTTACATGAACGTACCATTATCTGCGTTTATTACTTAATCCACAGAAATCCAAGTTTGTGACATGCAATTAATAAACTCTGTTAGAAATTTTTTTTTCACCTATAACCTTTTTGGCTGAGAAATATTAATGGAAACTGATAATGTCACAAAAATGTAATCGATTTAGTCAGAAGATCAGATTTCTGTAAATTAATTTAGAATAAAAGCCTCTCCTGATTGAGATATATGGATGTCATTTTTGCAAAACAGTTCTAATTCAGTTGAGAAAACATAGACAACTTCCAAAAAAACATTTTTTTGTAACCTAGTAATCACTCTCTGCATGATGCTGTTGGTTTTACATATTTGTTGGGAAGTATGGATCAATGCTGGACAAATGGACAGGTGGATTAATGGATGAGTGGATAAGAGAATTATGTTTAAAAAATATCTTCCCAAACTCCCATATTTCTCCAGAACTTAACGATGTCAATTGATGCTAAAATTGACAATCATGAGACGTTGCCAATTTTAACAGTAAAACGATGTTACAAAAAAAAATATTGATAAACCGAGAAAATTTGAGAGAAATCAAACCATTGAAATGTAAAAACAAGGATCACTCTGCAGACTCACCTCCATATTCAGGAGCAAAAAAATGGAGATTCCTCTGCTCATCCCGGTGTTGCCTTCCTTTGCTGTGGACGCTGGCGTCTGGGAACACTGATAGAAAAACCCTGTCAGTGTTAAGATAACATACCAATGGAATATTAACTATTAAACACCTGCACATCTTACCATTAACAAACAGCCGGTGCCACACTGTGGAAATAAAAGTCAAGCATGTTTATTGTGCTTCGTGAAGTGAAATAATCTGGTTGCAGTATCAGAAGAAGCCCAGCTGGGAGCAGACCTGAGCCAATCTTGATGAGCCCGTTGTGCTGGATGAAGATTGTGTCACAGGTTAGGTTGCCATGGATTATCGGTGGGTCACAGGAGTGCAGATAACTGACAGAAAACATATGTTAATGTAAAAGGAGTTCAAACAAACATCCATCATGTTGATGTTCTTTACAGGAAATTTGTCAGTACTTGAGTGCCGACAGAATCTGGGTACACCATCTCTTCCAGGCCTGAAAGAAAAAGAAAAACTTTCATTTCAGATTTGAATTAGCTACATAAAAAAAGAGAGAAAAAAATAAGAAGGTCTATTATATAATTTTGCAATAAAGAAAGCTTATGGGGCATTCAGTGAGGCAAAGAAGAAAAAATAGTTCCTGGATAAATTAATAATAATAGTACCCAGAAAGATTTACATTTGAGAAGAGTAAGCCAAAACGGTGTAAAATAATGAGTCATCCTTATGGATCTGCAGTTCCCTAAATCACCTCAAGTCTACAACTGAATATGTGACCAAGAGTGACAATCCTGACCTTCACATTCATGGTTTTGTGGTTCTTTTTTGTCTTCTTCAGGAACTGCTTGAGGCTCCCTGAAGACATGTATTCAGTGATAAAAATGACCTGCATATCACATATGGAAAAGGAAAAAACACATTGGCTGAAAATAGTGTGTTTAATAGAAGGTTGTGACAAAAATAAGAAAAGCAATACACTTCTCACCCGAGCCTGGGTCTCTTTCATGTCCAGCCAGTACTTGTGGAACTTAACAATGTTGGGGTGTTCGACCTGCATCAAATTCTCAAACATCTCTTTGATTTTTTCCTGAATAAGTAAAAAAATATAAGAAATTTTTAAAATAACACCATTTGTATATGAATTTATACATGTTGTGAAGGTGCTTGTTGTGTTGTCTCCTCATATTACAGAATGAGATTGCTTGAAATGAACATAAAAGTTAAATTATAGCTTTGGAGTATGAGAAGTAAAGCCAGCATGACAGTTCATTATCTATAATGACCACTAGGGGACAACTGTTAAGTAATCGGATTATTTAGTTACATTAATGAGTATCAACAAAAAAGTGAGCTGGACATAAATTATAAAACGTGATTCCTACCCTTCCTAAATATAGACACCTCAGATGAGATTATTTTCTAGTTCTCTCTGTTCGTGCTAGCAACAGCTAAAAGCTAAAAATGTCGATAAAAAGAAGTGTAAAAAGGAACATAAATTAATTTCATAACTCGTTACTAACTTTTTCAACTGATGGGTTTTTGAGCTACTGAATGGCAATAAGTGTGAGAAATTAATGTGCATCAGAACCTAGGGTGTGTTAAGTGTGTTACGGTACCTCCTGTGCTTTGAAGACCTTTTTGTCTGAAAAGAGAACTTCGTTCCACACCACCTCGACACCTTCCTCTGTGTCCATGGCCAGGGAAGCACTTTCCACACCAGGGACATTTCCTTGACTAACCTGTAGAGGGCACATGGAAAAAGACAAGGCTGTTACAATCCTAGTATAAATGTAGTATACCAGTATTGGTATACATTTTTTATACAGGAAATAGCATCATGCTATTTGCTTCATATTATTGTGTAAAATGCATATATTCGTAGCACCAGGCTAAATGTTGTGTATTGTGTTAAATGATTTTTGTGACTGATGCATTTTTTAAATGCATCAAGCTAAATGCATGCTTTGGATCATTTAGCACAATATACAATGTTAAGTACAATGCTAACATGAAACGCACCAGTTAGCATAATGCTACCATGATATACTGGAATTGCAATTAGATTACTTTACAATTTATGGAACATTTTGTTTAGGTGTAGGTGTAGCAAGATCCTTCCCATATGAAGCAAGGGTAGCATTCAGCTGATGTTATGCAGAGATAAGTTCAAATAAAACTTTAAGACATGTAATCACCACATAGCTGGACTTTTCTGCTTCTGCAACGTCCAATTTCTGACCATTAAATTGCAATCCAAATGAGATACCACAATTTTAAGGTAGTGAATATAGGCAAGTGTCAAGTTGAAAATTCATTTTGAATTTTGTTTTGTGAAAAAATAAGAGAGGACAAATAAGGGAGCTTTAAATTAAACCAAGCTAACCTCATAATATCAGCTAAAAGCTCAATGCAGTACATTCACAGGATTAATCACTCTGGCAGCTCCATTGATAAAGAGTTCAAAGAGGACAGTTCATTACTCAGTTCTTTCATCCATTAATGCCCGTGTATGCTTCAGTGTAGAGAGATGGGAGATATCAAATGCCACCAGTCAGCCATAACGTGATGAACAGTGACCGGTAAAGAGATGAGCAGCAGCTTTTGCAAAGAAGGTAGAGACGGATTACCAGGCGGCTGTCACACAGGGAGAAGTGAGGGGATTGTGGAGGGAGGATTTAAAGAGACGAGAACAAGCCACAAGATGGTGGATGTGACGCTAAAGTACCAACAACTGCAAAGAAACAAACGAAGCTGACAGAAGTGTAGAGTGAAGAGGCTGTGACTGATTACAGTCACAGCCTCTTCACTGGAAATCCCACGGCTCGATCACTGCAAGAGGCACCACAGCAGCAAAAAGCTAAAAGAAGACTCGTCACAGGAAATACCTGTCTCAGCTCTGTAACCTCCTGCTATATTAAAGCAGCAGTGGTGGTGCATTAAATCGAGAGGCTGCACTGAGTTTAGAGTCCAGTGCAATAATGCAAGACCCACAGCTCCTACTAATCCTGCACCTTGCGCCTGCGGCACTAATCAGTTTCTGCTTAAGGGATAAGAAGGAATCAATTTCTTAGGATTCATTTAACTACATTTAGGTATAAGTGAAGTAGTAGATAAAGTCTGAACAATGACTGTATGGAAATACATATTTTTCCCCTCTCTATCTGTCATTTAATTAAATATTTCCTGTTTTAGGCCAGATACAATTACCAACATTATTCATGCTAAAATATTGCCAGAATGTTGAGAAAGACAAGAAATGTATGGGCAGATAATAGTAAAAAAAACTAGCAGATTGTGCAAACAGATGTGCGATTACACAATCATGTCTTTGAAATGCATTAGTAGGGCCCCCTGCACAACCAACAAGAGTGTAACAAGTGGTTTCAGAATGGTAGGTCAACCACAAAGCACTTGTCTTTTCAGCAGTCACCGCATACAGTGATAAAACCGGGTGATCAAACATGCTGAAGGTTTGATTGGGTTGCTACAAGGTTTTTGAAACTGCTCATTTTCCAGACACCAAAAAAAATTAACTTATTGATTCCAAACAATTGGACTTTTTTTAGAAGCAGTTGAGACCCAAATGATTCCAATTCTTTACTTAAATTCCTTTAGTAAGAAGCAAAATAAAAGTTTTCTTCATCTGTGTGGTGCTAATAGTCTCATTCATTCACGTTGAGAAAGCTTTTTTATCCATACAACTGCCAGTCACTGGACACCTTCTCTTTTTTTAGGCCCGTCGAGAGAAGACCGAGTGAAAATCTTAGTTTTGGAAACATTCAGACCAGCCCAACTGACTCTACCAACCATGCCATGTTCAAAAGGTTCTGATGCTCAGTTTGAAATGGACTAGATGCCTAAATGTTTTCTGTAGATTTCCAGAGAAGTTGAAAATAACCAAACACATAATGTCTTCTGTTATTATTATATCACCTGTTATCTGAAAATATAAGGTGGGCGGCTCTGAAAAGACGTAAACAGACACAGAGCTTAAAGACGGTGCAGAAATTCATAATCCCAGTTGTTATTTGGGCTGGACACTGTATTTAAATCACCGTAATTAAATCAGAGCTGTACTTTTGCAACACTTTGTGGCATTATAGCTTCAGTTTGTGGAGTCTAAGCAACCAGACAAGGAAAATTATTCGGAGAAAAGTTGGTCACATAAAACACAGCTGGGAAAATACAGACTTTTTATAACGACTACGGATTGTTTGTTGTACAGTGCAGCTGTAGGCTCTCTGCAGGGTCTTCTCTAAACACAAGCTGAACAACACACTAATGATTTACTAGTCTCACTCAGTTTATAATCTGATTAGAGCCGGACCGTAGTGCTTTAATTTATTTATTCCTTTGAATTATGACAGTTTATATATGGCATCAGCCTATTTTTCTCCCCTCTATAGATTTTGTGAAACCCTCAGTCGTCCAGTCCCAGTTTTGCGTCCCAGTGGGTTTACCGGGGTCTGAAGCTTGGTCATGGTAGCGTGAGACTTGTAAACAGGACCCACAATGCTAGGCTCTGATTGGCTGTTGGAAGGGAGGTGGGTTCAGGGTGTGGATGGGGGATTTAGGAGTCATGTGCTCATGTCAACACAACGTCTATCCTGAAGTTTGTTGAATTTGTGTCTGAGCTGGGTAGAACTGGATCTCCACAGACCTCTCATTACATTACTAGAGGTCTTATTCCTACACGCCTAGTGCTGACACGTTTTCAGCATGATTTGGCAGGGCCAGTCCAGTGCCTAGAGGAAAAACACCACTCAAAGTGTCAGGTGAGCTGTGACAATGTCAAACACACCATATTATCCGAAAAAAAAATTCACTTTTCTGTCAGAGTCCATCAAATGGGAAAAAAAACTCAAAATCTTGTTGTTTTTGGTATGAATTTAAAATGTGTTGGCCTTAATTGTGGAAAACAAAACAGGACTGAAGCTAGTTTAAAAGAATTTTGGAATTAAATTTCTATTAAATAAATGAAAATAGAGATTAACCATGAAAAAAAGAGGAGCAGTTTCACAAAATGCACCTTTATTCATATTCTAAAGTTAGTCTTTTGCTATTTGAGCACAGGATTTAAAACAAAAGACAACACAAGACGTGTTTCTTCTGACCTACCATACAAACAGTTAAGTTAAACCAGTCGAGGCTTCATCATCAATATTTTGTCTTTCTGGAAGAGCTCAGAGAATCAATGAATAAACTGCAGCCGCTTTTTCAGCATGACGTCTTCACTGAAACAAAGTCTTTGTCTGATATCGTGTGGGCTGGACCATCACAGTAACGAGCTTCGTCTCAGACCCTGAAGTAGTCACCTTCGTTTCTCTTCCCACACCTCTTACATCGAAGATGAGCAAATGCACATTAATATTTAACAACCACATCTGGAGCAGCAAAGGGTATGCAATGACGGCGAGCGGGGGGTACTGTATGTAAATCAAGGCCTCTCCTTCTTATGCTGCGTGCTTTTGCTCGCAGGGACGTTTCTGGCATCAAAAGAGGAGTCGGATCAAAGAAGTTGCACTGAAATGCTGCAGAAAGTGCTAGAAACAGAGTCTTTGTGAAGTGGATGTGAGAAGGAGGAGAAAGGACACGCCCCGCTCAGCGCAAGCATGGAGCTAGTTACTGGAAATAAAAAATTAAACCGAGTAAAAAATGTACAACAAATCTTTCCTCAACATTTAAGGACCTGATGAGATTTAGATGGTGAAAGTTTAAGGTGGTAAATCACAAGCCTGGAGTTTAATGACTACAAAATCCCCTGTAATAGATTTGCTTTCCTTCCCTGATTGACAAAAGACTCAATAATAATAATTTGTGCAAAGCTGAAACAATTAATCAAATTAATTGTAATAAACTGATTACAATTAATTGTAATTAATTGTAATCTCCAATTGTTAACTGGAGTATAAAGTCTAAAAAAGGCCATTGTTATGAAAGAACAACACACAGTAACAGTCACTAAGCCAAAACTGTGCAAAAAATATTTACATTTAGCATTTAAAATATATATATAAAAAACAGTCTGTAAATATGTTCAACTTGGAACTCCTCAGGTGGCAGTTTTAGTTTCACCAGGTTCTAATTCTGTAAAAACAATAAAAAAAAATAAAATAAAAATCTCTTATTTAGCACCTTTTTCTACCATTTATTAATCAGTTAATGCAAAAACTAATTAACAGATCAGCCCTACTATATTGGTGTCAAGTAAAGCAG
Source organism: Brachyrhaphis roseni (assembly GCA_903066815.1). Lineage (NCBI taxonomy): Eukaryota > Metazoa > Chordata > Actinopteri > Cyprinodontiformes > Poeciliidae > Brachyrhaphis > Brachyrhaphis roseni. The sequence continues at coordinate 25,432 of CAEFZY010025022.1, read as the reverse complement.
AAAAGGCAGAGCTGAAAAAAATTAACTAGACCAAAGGTACTTAGTAAGGTTTTGTGTTTTGCAGTCCAAATAAAGTATTCAAGCAGTTGACCTTGAATACTAAATTAGAATCCTTCCCAGGGTCACAAATGGACCCCGGGCCACCATTTTGACACCACTGCATTTATAACATCTGTGTAAATATTATATACACGTCCCCAACATCAACAGCATCTCCCCCCTGTCTTCTCCTCTGCCCTGTCACTGTCGTAGCTTTGAGTCCTGGCCGTCTGCTGACCTCCACATCTCCCTCTCATTTGCCTCGGAACGAGAACACAAACGGGTCGGGGTCTCGGATCGTGAGATCATTGTGAAGAACAACATGAACGCACCAGCTGAGACAAGCTTGATAACAATGTTAAAACTGGACAAACCATGTTAGGCTTTATGAGTTTTCAGAGCGCAGAAAGGTTTCGGCCTCTTTTTTTAAAGCATGCGAGTTCAGGCAGGACGACGGGAGCACATTAGACAGATCGGACGTCGTCATGTCTCACCCATTCATTTCCTCATGAGGCAGTCGGCCTCCCTCTGAGAGGAATGTCTGAGAGCTGGGCAGGTTAACGGAGCAGAGGGAGGCAGAGGAGACAGCAGCTGCAAACACACGACAGAAGAACAAATAATGACCTAAACCTACTTGTGCTATGAGGTATGGTCTAGTTCAACAACAACAACAAAAAAGCTTGAATAAAGTTTTATTTTAAAGTTTAATGTAAAAAGATATTCTAAATGTCTCATTTGTGAAAATGCAAATGTTTCTGCAGTCTATAACATTCAATTTGAGATTTCAGCTGCCAGGCAACTGATTCAAAAAGCAACCAGGAGGAAGACGGCAAACTGGGACAGCAATACTCGAAAAGACGAGAAGCACAGGAAGTGTCAGGTTGTCTTATTGTGTAAAGCTTTTATCCTTAAATAGGAGTTCCTAAGAAATTATGTAATGACTTTACTGGCTCCTGCTGCTATCAAAAAATAACTTCAGGGTCTGTGGCTTGGGTGAAGAGCACAAACAGATTAGCTTTGGCTTGATGTAGGTTTTCTGTAATTATCAAGCTATGCACTAAATGATGAATCATGGAGGAATATGTTTTTTCCCGCTCTAGTGCCATGGTGACCAGCTCAGACTTAAAGGAGACCTATCATTCACAATTCACATTTTGACTGCTTTTCTACCTTCATTTGGGTCTCAAATGCTTTTGGCAACAACTTTTTCGGTTTTACAAACCTTCTGAATGTAACGTTTCAAATCAGCAGGCACTCGAGTTTTTTCCTGCATTGCCAATCAGCTGGCTGAAAGAAATTACACTTTCAGTTGCAATCCCAAAAACTGATGAAAGAAACATTTTTTATTACCATGGCAGCTATTCATTTAAAAATCTGGGTTACATGCCATAAAGGCAATAAAGGCATTTGACTCTAAAGCTTAAGAGTCAAATGCAAATGCAATGCAAAGCAGGATCCTGAACCTGCTGGGTCAGACACAAAAACACTCTGGGTAATAACCCTGTGATTTAAAGCGCTAGCCTGTCTTCACTGGTGATTTCTGCTGCCTGTGTAATCACTTAAACGTCTCATTTCAGCACTGACAATAGTTCATCTCAAACTGAACCAAAGAAGTAAGAAGAACCCATGAAGTTTCCTTCAAATGTCTGAAAATGTTGCATTTTCCTTCAAACACCTCTGACCTACTGAAACATTTTAGTGTAGCGAGAAAAAGAAAACAAGATGACAACATGAGGGAAGTTGGGACTATTTTATCCACAAGCATGTTTACAAAGTTTCCTTCTTGGCCTCTTAAGCTAAAGACGATAAAAACTCCTGATTGAAAGCATTGAAGCAAAAAAGCATGTTACCAAAACAACAATGCATGCATGCATAAAGCATGAAGAAAAAGAGTATTGTTTGCAATTGGATAAACATCTGAAGCCCTCATCTTGGCTCAGACACTAAACATTCATGTGCTGACAACTCAGAGGTCTGCATGGGAGCAACACCACGCTCCATGTTTCCGCTTCTTCTGCTGGGAGAGGATAAAACTGCACAGAGACAAATCTGTTCTCATCACACTGCTGCCTGTCCTGGCCTTTGTAACAGTGGAAGTTATTAAAGCCATTTATCGCTAAGATAATCTTTTGTTGCCTCCTGATGAGAAGTATATTAAAACAGCAACAACATTGCAGCCAAACAGCTTAATCAGCTTGTAGACATCCACATCATACAGTTTTATTCCTCCCTAAGAATGTACACATTAACTACACATTTTGTACTTGTGTTTATTAATTTGCAATGATTTTCCAGAGATCTTAGAAATGCTCATCAGTATCATGCAGTTTTGCATTTGTTTGGGTCTATTTGATGACATTTTGGCACACCTAAAGTGTTCTCTCCAGACATATATATATATTCATTAAATCATTTTTTTTTCTCCTACGTATTATAGTCGTTAAAAAGACAAAAACTAACGGGTCAAAATCAGAACAGGCAGGTCGGACTGAACAAAACTGGAAGTCTGTGTTGGACAAGAAAAACCTGACTGGAGAACCAAAAGTATTTGCACCTGGTAACTGAAGTTACAGGCCCAAGTAGTATGAGTTTTATAATTGTATAGTCATTTGTAGATTTATTTCAGTCTTTTGCAAATACTAAACAACTAGAGCACAAAACATCTGCGGTGAATATAACCAAAACAATCACACAAGTCTAGTGCCAGCGGAAGAAATGGCTTGTGGTCTTTTACCAAAGACAAAAAAGAAATCCTACAAATGCTAAAATCTGACGCCACTCCATTTTTGTTTGTTTCATGAAGAAGGAAGTTGTACTCAGTGTCTTCCTCTGAGGTTTTCATGTAGTTTCCTTCAGTGTTTCTTGTTGCAGCGCCACCACAGGCGAGTGGAGGAACAGATCTTTCAAAAGGTTTGGACTGTTTGACTCAGTGCAGTGTGAAAGTGAACTGCACCAGCTGAAAATGTAGCAAATGTTGCAACTTTGGTCCCCAATCAAACCAAGTCTACTGGACTGTCAGGTGACTAAACGCCCCCCCCCCCACAAAAAGAAAAAAAGCAAAGTTAAACAGAGTTAATACTGAAATAAATAACAGTATATGAATTCCCATCAATGGCAAGAATGCAAGGTATAGACCAATGACATCATGAGCGTTTTATGCAAACAGGATTATCCAAATCCAAACGGCTTTAAACTGATGAAAACTGGCACATTGAAAGGATCTGAAATTGTGAGAAATTTAGCAGTTTTGAAGCTGTAACTATTCAAATCCTAGGTATACCATGGTAAGATTAACCTACATGGTTAAATTTCTGTGTTTTAGAATTAATTCCAAAAACTTGTTCACTCTTAACCAAGAAACGTCTAATTAAATTTAAGCAATGCCTTTAAGGCCTCTGGAAAGGTGCTATTCCACACTTGTCATTAAGGATTTGCACTCGCACACTTGATGATGTCATCTAAAGGGGTGATAATTAGACCACCATTTCAATAAATGGACTAGTTTAACAAAAATTTACGTCACCTTTTAATGCTCATGAAGTTTTTGTAAGTTTTCTCACTGGAGACACTTAAAAAGCTCTGGCAGAGAGTATTAAAGTTCTCCATAAAGCAGGCTAATTTCTGCCCACTGGATTACCCAATTCATGCTTGTAAATCCACACACGCACACAGATTGATTGCTTCATTGCTACTACAAACAGTGGTAGAGAAACACACCATGTGAGCTCCCTCAGCTACGCCCCCTTCCTCTGCATCCCAGCAGCAGCAGCGGTTACTGCAGCATGATTTCCCAGCAAGGAAAAGCAGTGACTCAGGGTAAAAGCTCAAAGCACTTGGCAAACAGAGCAAAACCTCATTGACTTCTCGCCACAGCAGACCATCAGCAAAGGCGAGGAACAGCGGCACAGAGCTTGCTCATGTTTGCGACTGACATTAATTAGCTCAAGTTCCTCCCATTACTGGAGGGGAAAATATATAAGTGACGGAGCAGTTAGGCTTAAGTTTTCCCTCCAGCAGCCTTTTGTTTTTAGACAAAATTAATCAACTAAATGGCGAAGTGTGGAGAAACAGAGAGCCGCACTACAGGAAAGTAGACAGAGGTTGTGTTTATCGTGTGGCTTTTTTATTCTGGGGGGATTAAATTGAGAAAGTGAGAGTCAACCTGAGCTGGCTGTCAGCACACGCTCAAACAAAAGCCTTTTGGCAGACATGCATGAGACAGCAACTGTTTTTCCCCCTCCATGCACATTACGCAACAACACAAAGATCAATAAGAGTGTCTGTGAAAGCAACATGTGGGGGAGGGGAGGGTTGGTGCTTGTTTGTCCAACCCTCATTTACCTGTTCACACTTTCTGCTCTAGACATAAACTACCAAGTGTTTTGTTGATACCACACCACACAGCCATGGACCTGTGATTCAAGGTTGAGTAAGAATGGAAAAATGTGTAGAAAGAGAAATGATTAATGAAGACAGAGATGAATAGACAGATGGACTGACTAGATAGATGTGCTAACTGATGAAGGCATGGGACAGACGGACGGACGGACCAATAGATGGATGGCGTTTTTGGATGGATGGATGGATCAATAGATAGATGGATGGGTGGAGTTTTTATTGATGGATGAATGGACAGACAGACAACCAACAGAGGAATGAAGAGATTAACAGATGGATAAATTATTACATCCTCAAAAGATCAAATATGATTTTATTTTAACCAAACAGCAGATATTTATTTGCAATTATCTCAAATAAATTAAAATTTATAATTTTTTATGAAATAGACTCGACTTCTATACATTAGACAGCATATAAAACGTTCCATAAGTACCGTTAATCTGGCTTCAACTTAATAAAACATAATTTATGTCTATTCAAACAGAGGTCATGAACTTTGTGCCCTCTGAGGTAACTAAAGCCCCGATCAGTGATGTGCAGCAGACCAGGGGGACCATTTTAATTCTCCGCCTCTATATTTAATTCATCAACCACCTCCCTGATTGATGAATGCCGAGAAGCATATTTAATTCAGCTGCTGCTTCCCAGAAAGGTGCTTTACTTTTCAGCCTCAAAAACAGCGTCCGCATTCAAATTCTCAATGCAAAGCAGCTTTTTATGGGACAAAGCCCGCAGAAAAGGGTGTGGAAATCTCATTTCAGCTTGCAAAACAGACTACAGACTAAACAAAGGAAGCAAATGGAACAAAAAAAATACAGATAAAGACAAGCAACAGAAGAGCATGTCTCCATTTATCCTCACATTTAACCTTTTAAATGTCTGCATGTTGTTCTTCTGCAAGGCCAAGTGTCTCCTTGCCCTTTAGTAAGTGTGCATTTGACATGCACACACAGATAGCCATGTTTGGTTTCAAAGGTCAAGATATGAGCTGCTGAAATGTTGAAATGAATGAACGCTTGGCCAAGCAGTTTTCCACCAGCTCGTCCACAACTTCCTGCAGAACTCCAAAGCTGTTGGCAGTTTAAACCCACACGTCTCCATGTGTATGAGAACAGATCTGCAGGTTTACACTCGGACAGGTGCCTGATGTTTTTACAGCTGATATTCACACGCAGATTTCTTAATAAAAGTGACCTGCAGGGTGGAAAACATTGGTGTTTTTCTTATAAGCAGGAGGTTAGTAATATTAAAAATACTGAAAATGAAACTATGCTATCATTTATTTTACAACATCTAAGAAATAAAAAAGCTACATCATAATTTAAAAAAATATAATAGTAATAATTGAATTATTCCACGTTTTCCCACAACTTAAATACGATTTTATGAGACAGACAAAGACAAAAGAGTGTATTATATGACTTGGAGGTTAAATTTTAATTTTATTAAAACACTGATGGTCATTACTTCAATAGAGATGTCTTCCTAATCTTCATGGGAGAGTGCATAAGCTTTTACTTTTTACAGGTTTTTATGTGATACATATATTGATATTGAGTTGAACACATTTTTAAAATAGATTTTCTTTTATGTTAAAAAGGAGATTCCTAGCTTTGCATTTAAAAAAAAATGAGAGGAAAACACTGTAATGTTCTGTTGAACCACAGCAGTCTGTTACATTTGTGAAACAAAATAGTAAATGTGAACGTCTGGTTTTCATTCACACTATAACTACATACGTAATGCGTAATACGTAATGCAGTGTGCAACTGAAAAAAATGTACGAAATATTGCAGTTTTGGTCCCCAGTCGAAAAGAGTTTACTGAAAGAATCAACATATCAAAACTCAAGTTTTTCCACTGCAACAAGCCAAGCTGAAAACCTTTCTACAAATTTGTGTCACCCATTAAGCATGTTAGGTATTTTACTCTTTGTTCTTTTAATATAAAACATTTTAGAGTTCAACAACGATTCTTTCGGCAATGCACTACTTAAAACAGTTCAACCAAGCCATTATAAACCAAAAGACAACATGCATTTTTCTACAGAGATAAGAGGATTTTTGTAGGAGCCAGATTAGAGAGGAAAACAGGTGTTTAGTGAGATTAGCTAAGGAGTAGTTCAGCAGTTACAGATAACACAGCAAAAACAGCATCCATCAATTTCAAAATAAGAAGGCCCAATATAAAAATGCTCAGTCATTTCAAACTGTTGCTACACATTTATCAGCTAAAACTCCAGAATTTTCCATTTTCATGTACTTCATCCACAGGGTACTTTGAGAATTCAAAAAAAAGTCCATTAATTTCATTTCGTAGCCAGATAAATCTGTTTGATGAATCTTAGACAATATCAAGCTACTAGCTAATTATCATTTACTGTGCATCTTTTATCAGTTTATTAAATACGATTATGATTATTAATTAATTTTTGGTACAGATTATAAATTCCTAAATTTTTGATAGATTTTCTAAGTAATACAAAATTTAACTACTTTATTTTACATATAAATTAAACAAATTAATCAATTAAGTAATTGCTTGAAATACAGTTGTTTGAAACTACAGCAGATTTAATTCATTCACAGAAAAGCTAAGCTTTTTCTGTTTGTTTTTATGTAGGAAGCTTATTTCCGGTTAACTTTATATTCCTTTTTTCTTCACAGTGACACCTACTGGTTCGGAGAGGTACCACAGTAAGTGTAATTCTCAGATCAAGCTGGCGCTCACTCTGTTGGCCCTCATGGCTCTGGAATTAACCTGTTTGTTTCTAGTTGGATGCTAGCTAATCCGAATATGTTTCAGCAAATGGCCTTCTTTAGAGTGTTTTCTCCAGTTGATGACTGATTACTAAATTAGTTGACAATTATTTCAATAATAGATTCATCACGATTTATCGTTTCAGCCCAGTTTATAATGCTACGCAGCTTTAAATACGTTGTTGCTGCCCTAAGGCGATACATTTTTCTTTTTCAACCGTATGTGTGGAATACACATGCTGCAGAATAAATACAACCATACATAAAAACGCCAATCCTCTCGTTGCAATATGATGAAAAATCCCCTTTTATTAGCTTAAGAGATTGAATAAATTTCAGACACACATTGTCTACCAGACTTTGTGTCCCAGTTTTAAATGCAGACGGATCGGCGGACCCAGCCGACATGACAGTAACACCATAACTTCAAGTATTTTCTCAGAAGGCATTACATAACCGTTCTTATCAGCTGAAACAAACGCAGCCGGCCTCGTAAACCGATCCTGACGTGTGAAAGTCTGGTTAAATTTGTTCTCCGGACTGTTTGGAGAAATTGGATGAAATCTGGCTTTAAACTTTTAATGGAAGGCAAAAATACTTAGCCTCGGTGAGAAGTGCCAACCATGTTGGTTCAGTTTTTACTGATTGATTTTCTCCTTGAAAAGCTGCCAGACTAAAGGGTTGAAGCCAGGATTCAGAACGTTTAGTTTTATCATTCCTCTGCACAGATACAGCCTCAAAGAGACGCCTCATGTGATGTCAGGCTATCTCTGCGCTGAGTAAATTAGATAAAATTGAAACACTAAGTGATGCGTTTAGGTTGAAAGAGGCAGAAGAAAAAAAGCTGACTCCGGCATGCTCACAAACAAAGAGTATAATGACTCCATTGTGTTCAGTGACCTAAACAAAGTCATGTGTAAAAGTCTGAAACCTATGATGCAACCCTCAAAATCCTTCACACATGTCACCAAAGATGACCACAATCTTTCAAAGATCTTGCATATGCAGCCTGGTAGTGGAGGTTAGATGCCATTCCTGTCGGGCTTGAAATATGAAGTGACACAAACCACAGGAACAGTTTCTAGAAAGATCCTGGCGGACATATCGGCCCTTCCTCAAAGTGCTATTATGCACACCAGTTCTCAATTCCAGCTGGCAGAAGGTCGGTGCAGCTCTGTTTCATATTGCTGGAGTGGAAAACACCAACAACCACGCTAGTGTATATATTTCTGCACATCTCATGACCCCCAGTAACCTCCATGTTTTGGTTACATCGACGCACTGCAGGGTGGATGACATGATCACTGAGCTGCGGTTTCTGACAAGAAACCATGCTAGCTTTGACCATCATTTATGCTGTTTGCTTTCCCTCCATCACTCAAGCGTTATTGAATAACTATTTGTCATATTGTAAATCATGAAGCCATACGTTTGGCTCATCATATCTGGGTCAGACGAACAAGAAAACGAAGATTTTAGCAATATTTTTTTGAAAAAAAAAAAAAAAAATCCAAGTCAGTTTTACAAAGAAAAGCAAAGAGTTGACAATCAATACATTGTGTTTTCAAACATAAATCTAAAATGGTCTCCATCTTGCTTTTTTTTTTTTTTTTGTTTCCAGCTGAGGCTAGATGAATTACAAAAATACTTTTTCCAAGTATCCAAAAGCTACAAAGTAGCTTTGTAGATATTTTGTGCTTCCTCTAACTTTGTTTTTAAAAAGTCACAGTGAGTCGTCTTCCCACAGCAACAACTTCCACACTGAAGAGTGCTAGCTAGTTAGCACAACTAACCACAAAAGGGTTGGATTTTTGAGTTTCAGTTCAGATAGGAATCGATCCGGTCAGTAAAAATTTATCGTATCATTAATTGTGAAAGTGACCTTTTGTAGGAATCTTGATTTATTGTAACAACAATAAATTCAAATCAATGTTTGAAAATCCCAAAAACTACTGTTTTCTTCACTTTGGACAAAAATTATCATTCAAAGCAGTGACTGTAAGCAGTTTAGTGATATAAATCACACCAGTGTCCATTTTTAGAAATGGGCTTCTTCACAAAGCTAAATTAAAAAAGACAGCAACATTTTTTTGTTGACATTTTTAAATAGAGACAATCAGGAACATGAAGAACTCCTCCTCCTCTGACCATCTGTAATAAAGTTATGCTGCCAAAGCTTCAGTTACCACATTTAGTCTCAAATACTAGACCGATAATGTCCATCTTTGCACAACTTATAGGGCGGACAGCTTAGTCATCGTGAGAGGTGAAAGTGCTGCTGTTTTCTATAACTTTAAAATGCTGCCGCCATTCATTAGTCTTTTTGCTTCTCTGTAATAAAGCAAGTCCAAACATGTAAAAGCGCAGACAATATTGTGTTGGTGAGTCAGTCATAAAACAGCTGATGGGCTTGTGGAAACACAGCAGGACCTCCCTGGGGTTCCCACACAAAGAGGTGACTGGAAAACTTGAAAATATAACAATCTTTAACCAAAAACTACAGCAACAAGGCGTGGGAAGTGAAATACATTTCTTTAATATAAAACTTTACAATTTTAAATATTTAGAGAAACAAATTCCAGCTGAGTGGTGAAGAGCTAAAGCAAAACAGCCGTCCAAGTTTGATTCCCAAACTGTCCATTTCAGGTCTTGTGGCTGTCAATAATGGTATCTACCACCAAAGAAAACAAAACAAAACATTTTTTTATATCGTTTCTAATAGCAAAATAAAACTGAGGATTGCTGTTCCATGACTGCTGGAAAAGACAAGTGTTTTGTTGTTGACTTAGCATTCAAAAATCACTTCTTGCATTCTAGTTGGTTGTGCAGGAGGCTCTACTAATGTTTTTCAAAGATGCACAGCTGTATAATTGCGCATCTGTTTGCAGCCATTTTCATGTGTGAGTGTAAATGTTGAGATTAGCAGATTATTTTGATTAAAAGTGACAGAGACCCTAAAACAGCTCATTCTTAAAGGAGCTCAAAACAGGCAGAACTGGCCAGACTAAAATATCATTGTCTAAGAATAATTCTGTGCAAAAAATGTATTTAAAGTGTTTTGCATAGCCCATAGACTGATCCTAACTTGTTCAAGAAAGGATAAAACATTCTCTGTAAAAGTATCCTGGGATTTAAACGTGCTTCCTGGAAAAGCCCTACAGCTGCGAGGAGCAAAGCACGAACAGGTTCGCTACCGTCGACTGTCTCAGAATCCCCTGGAGGGAAACCTGAGAGGGAAACCTTCCTGAAAGGGCAGCATAGGCAGATTATTATGGACTATAAAAGATTAAGAGGACACGTCGGGTTGGGCAGCTTCTTCCTACAATCCGCTACTGGACCAGGACTTAGAAGAGGAAATGCTCTGCTACTACTGGCTAATGGCCCCTTTTATTTGTCAACTGGTTGACTTACGTAGGCATTTTATGGCTCAACCCCAGGAAATCTTCACCAAACTAATTTAGAGTAAAATGGAAAAGTCAATGGAAGAGTTTCTGAGCAGGTCTTTCCCCGACATGACAAGTTTTGATGCAAAGTTGGGGTAAAATCAGAATGTTTGTAAGCATTTAAAAGGATTTAGGTAATCTAGTGAGCTGGTATGCATTGTGCCAAGACTCACTAACAAACGTCTCAAAGTTTTCTGGTAAAAATCAAACACTTTTGTGGAAAATCTCAGCTATCCAATATTTCCGGACTGCGAAGTTTCTCCATCTTGTAAAATTAGATTTTATTTGTTTTTGTCACATTTATGAGTTTCATAACAAGCAAATTATAATATCTGAAAAAGAAAACCCAAGTAAACACAAACTTTAGGTAATTTATTGAGAGAAAAGTGCTATTCAAACCAACTTGCCCCAATAAATCATGAATAAACTGAAATAAATACATTTTTTTTGGTTCCCTCTTCGGGAGTCAAACATGACGTAGGCAAAAAAAATCTCAAAAAGTAAATGATTACAAAAAATAATGATAAGCAGAGTCAATATTTATCAGAGAAAATTAGTAACTGAGAAGCATCAGAACAAAAATTACAATTATTTTAGGAGAATCGTTAGCCTAATCATGTAATCATGACCTTCTAAATTGTTTTGCACGACATGCCGGTTCTCTTTTCCAACTAAAGGAGAAGCACAACAACATTTTAGCACCACTGTGCAACAACTCCCCTCCCAGTTAAATTAGTTTGTCCCTTAAAGAATGTTACAAGTTAAACCACCAGTTCAAGCTTGATTTATTTCATGTCTCATCTTCTGTTGCCACTTAAGGGATAAAAAGCAAACAAACTGAATGGGCAAAACTGCAGCTTCTGCTTATTTTTGTGTTTTATTTACACAACACACTATTTTCCAATCATATCAGCAAAATATAAATAAATCAAAACTATCTCAGGTCATCAGGGAAATTAAACTGCTTGATTGATTAACAAAGCAGTGCAAAAAACACAGCTGAGTGTTAAAGAGAAAATCCATCAATTACAAACATCCAGAGCAGTGAGTCAATGGTTCAAAGTCTGATTGCATAAATTTGTTACTCCATATGACTGTTTTACTTTTATATGTTCTTTTACAAATACAAAGTATGAATTAAATATATATTAAGACTCATTCTATTAGAAAATAAAAATATTTTTCAGCTTCAGTTTCTTCAAAATAAGAAAGTCTTTTGTTAGATTTCCAAAATAAGCTGACGTCAACCGACTAATCTGTGATTTAAAGTGCTTTATTATTATAAAAATGACCATAATTTGCTAATGGTTAGTTTATATATTGAAAAATATCAAAATTGGGTTAAATCTTGGAGACTGCTACTAATTGTGACCAAGTTGAATGTGTTAACATCATTCTGTCTTCAAAAGTGAACCACTTCACACACATTTTAACGTCAAGCAGACTTGACTCTCAACAAAGCGCTTTGAGATCCCTCAAAAGTGCACCGGTTTGCTAGGTCTCCACTTACTGGAAACCTAGCTTAGCACAGCTTTTTTCTTGGGTGAACATTGGAATGCCAAACTTGCACTGACGCCCAAGTTTGGCATTCCAGATGTTATGTTTACATAACATCTTTCGCAACTTTTGAACATCTTGGCATTTGGAAAACAAAAACAATAAAAGTTTTTCTTCTTTGAAGAAAAACAAAAACCCAATAAAACTGTAAGAAATTACAGTTACCAAAAATTAAAGCCCTGCCTTTATAGGATTTGTGCTTCAACATCCAACAATATTGGACCGATGCCCTCATCTCGGGGAGGTGCAAAGGGAAACGTGACAGCTTGGACAACGTAGCGCTTGGTAATCAATGGGTGGAAACTCATGAGGGTGGGGAGGATTGTGGATCTCCCATGTTTTTAAGATGGAGAACTTTAAATGGGTTTCCAGAGACCCGGCATGTGTACAAGAGATAATCTTTAACTTGAATTTTCAACCTTATCTAGAGCAGCTGGCAGCAGCAACACCCACAGCTTCACAACACTGAAACATCCAACTTCTCCAGGTCGCTTAGATTCCTCACATAAATTGCATGTATTGCTGTAAATCTACCAGCTGGGAATGACATAAAACAAACACGGGAGCTTCAAACTGTGGGTTATATTCCATCATAGATACTCAGCAACCTGAATACTCCATAAAATCAGAGTTGACTTTTAAGAGCAACCTTGAAATTCAACTAAAAATTGCTAAAATGAAACAGAAACCGAGTTAACTTAAGTTCTCAGCAAAGTGCGTAAACCTGTTTATCCAGGTGAAATGCAATGCCTTGAAAAGGTATTCATAGCCCTTGAACAGACGTGAGTCTACTTTGTTGGAATTTTATGTGATTGGCACAGGCACTTAATACACTGGATTTTATTTAGTAGTGCCAGAGTAAAGGGGGCTTAATAAAAAATGGATCTTTTCCATAAGCCAACAATCAACTGGGTTTCATTTAGAGGTAGAACAAAAAAGAGGGTTCAATACAAATACACCTTTAACCAAACCACAAGAATTTACTGCCTTTTACCTGCTTTGACAAATTATTAAATAACCTATCAATTAAAAAAATGGTTTTAAGAATAGTTGTGGTGCAAACACGACATAAAAAGCAGGAAAATCCTCTGCCTCTGAATTGAGTCACCAAAATGAAACCATCCACCTCCCATTATTTATGCGCACACAAAACATAATTAAGTAAATTACATAAAATTGATGTTATTAATAAGTGCACATAAAAACAACAACTGTGTATCTTTCCTTGTCCATTTAAATGTCACAAATGGATCCAGAGTGGTGTACAATCAAGGTATTTGATGAAACATCTCATTATTTCCAGTTTGAGCTTAGATCCACTGAAAAAAATCCAGGGGGCAAAGAGATTTCCTAATGCAACAACACAAGCAGATCATATTCAGCAAAAGAGCATGGATCAAATGGCTCTCCTAAAATCTTAGCGCTGCAAAATGTTGCATATCCAGAACAGATGTAGAAAAGCAGCAAGAGAGTTTTTACATTAAATCGCAGGTGCGTTCCAAATTCAGTCAAAAACTGGACAGCTAGTTTGAAGTTTCTGGAAATACTATTTACAGAAATTAAACAGAAATAAAGTTATCTAAGATGAAAGATCAACAAATAAATTATTTTTTTAATTAGCTGCTGCTCCAGACTGGTGACAGACATATTTATAGTCTTCTTCTTAATAAATTTTTGGCTGTAGAACTCTGATATTTAATAAACAAAAAACTATTTTGTTAAAAAATTAACAAAATTGATGTTCCCGTGTATATAGAAGGAGAATGGTTCAGCCATATGAATCTGAGCCACAGGTATAGGAAGATGGTGAAGATATTGATGCAAAGAAACACACTCCAAATTGGCATTTTGATATTTGTCAATGCAACTTTAGTGATTTACTGTGAGATATTTATTCCTTATAAAGATGTTAAGCTGTGAAACTTTTGTGTAAGTGATTAACCTTGCAGTGGCAAACACAGCAAAACAATAATTCCAATTCATGGTGAGAAACTTTGAGATAAAGCTCACAATGTAAACAAAATGCTTTTTAATATTGTCCAAACACATCAAAATGCCAAAATATTCATCAATGATTACTTGACTTGTGTTGAGAGGTATTTTCTTTTAAGCTTGTAATGGTTTGTTCTTCCTAAACAACACCCTGCAAACAGGTCAATAATAATCTATGATTAGCTAATCAGTAAATTGACCCCCGATAAAGGTTGTTGCATTTATAAATCAGAGCACACTCTGATTTAAAGTTCGTTAAGCTGCCAGAAATGCACTTCTCCTTGACCTCTATGCTTTTATGATGCAATGTCAGATTTTATGGCTGCGATATCTTTAAACAGCACAGTTCACACAATTCTCATCAAAGACAAGGGTAAACAGATCCCAACTAGGGATTGTGGGACTAAGATTGTGTTTATCATACAGATAATAAAATATAGTGTAAATGTAAAAAAAAAAAAGAACTCACTCTGTCTTTTGGCTTTTCAAACTTTTTCCAGTTCACATCTATTGTACAAGCCCTGCAACAGACTGGTCACCTGTCCAGGGTGTACCCCGCCTCTCGCCTGAAATGTTCACTGGAGATTGGCACCAGCACCCCTCCTGGCTCCACTTGGGACAAGGGTGTTAGAAAATGGCTGGATGGATGGAGCTATTGTACAATTTTAGCTCCTAACATAAAGCTGGCTTAGGTTATTCAGCAATAGCAAAGTCACAAAAATGGCCGTCCACCAAGTCCCAATAAAACTTTTTCACTTCCGATACAATACTGATATTGCATCTTTGAGCATCGGACGAGTGGAGACGTTTTTCTGCAAGATTATGGACAAATACAGAGTAATCCTGGAGGAAAATCTATAAGAGGCTAGAAAAGGCTTAAGAGTGGGATGGAAATTCACCTTCCGGCAGGAAAAACAACCTAAACTTACACCCAGAAATTCAAAGGAATGGTTCAATCAAAGTCCAGACATACAAAGATTTGAGTACCTGAGGCAAAACGTGAACATTGATCTTCTTGGATGCTCTCCATCCAATCAGATTGAGCAAAGAAGACAATGCTTCTTTCCTCAATCTGAAGCATTGTCAGATTGACAATCTGAAGCATTGTCAGATTGACAATCTGAAGCATTGTCAGATTGACAATCTGAAGCAATCAATCAGATTGATTGCTTCAGATCAACCAACGATGCTTTTATTATGCCAGTACTTCTACAAAGTACTGACACAGGGCGGCTGAACAGAACACCCCACCCTTGGGAAAATATGAAAAAAGTTAAAGAACAGTGAATAATTTTGGAAATGTTTGTCTGAGTTCACTTAAAAGCAAAAATGCATTGGTTGTACTGTGACTCCTGGTAGTTTTAAGAGATTAATCCCTAAATCTTAGACTGGGTTGCAGGTTTTTATTTCCTCAAAAAGTTGAGCATAATCCAATCAACCCTTACCTGCTACATTCATGCATATGATATTAAATCTAAATGTGGGAGAGGTTATCATTCTGTGGAGTCCCACACATTTAAGCCGTCAAAACCCATCAAAGGCTGCGTGTTTATATCCAGTCTTTATGGCTTTGGTGCAAGCTTCTGCTCCTCTGGGTGTTTAGTCTGCACACTGAAATAGATTTCATGTAGGCTATGCCGATCACCGGATGTCACGGTGTGAGATTTATTGGTGGATTCGTGCAGAAACGCCAATACCTCGGCGTGGCTCAAGCATTGCATAACACACAGGAGGTCCAGAGTGACCACAGAGGAAAAAACAAATCAAACCCCATCCACTCACATTAAGATAAAAAATAAAATAAAAAAACCCGGCCAACCTGCTCTTTGCGTTTCTGCCAGCGGCCGCAGGGACTCTCCTCCAGGATCTCACTCTCGTCCTCGCTCTCCTCCTCCTTCCCTTCCGATCCTGATTTCCTCTCCGGGACAGACATCGTCATTTTACCGCCGTATGTGTCCAGATTTTAACCCCACAGACCTCCTGCACGTCTCCTCCCCTGTCTTTCCTTCTTCCTCTTGTCCCGTGTTGTTGTGGAGGAGGTTTGCAGAGGCTGTCCGCTCCGCCGCTTGTCTGCGCAGCGCAGTCGAGAAACCCACCCCCCTTTGCCTGAAGACCACAGGCTCCCTCCGTCTGTCTGTCTGTCTGTCTGTCAGCTCCTTCTTGGCGCTCAAACCCCCCTGCAGACAAATGGATTCCCAGCTGAAAACGCGCAGCCTAACAGCCGACACGCCCTTTAGATAAAATCTACAAGTGTGCACATTGCGAGGGTTGGATAAGTCAGCGGAGTGGAAAAATACATCCCAGGACTGCATGCAACGCGCGTTGTGAAACGGTTTCCCTGTGTGTCTCACCAATACCTAGAAAGCCTCGGTGGTAAATAACTGCTCCGCGACGCGCAATCATCCCGTGCGCCCATGTGAAGCAACAGAGACCGTCTGCTCCACGGAGAAGAGCGCTTTCTCCAACCACGGCGTCTGCAGAAGCCGAGAGTTGAGCCGCTGCCAGGCACGGTGCGCAGAGAGGATGGAGCTAAATACCGTAACGCCGCTAATCTGTGCGCACAGCCAGCTCCTGAAATGGAAGAGAAAACGTGTATCACAGGGGATTAAATTTAGCCTGCACTTTTTTTGTTACAGTTATAATGTTTGACAAAATTTCGGTAACGCTAAATTTTAAACGCTTTTTTTTTAAAAAAGGAAAAAAAAGAAAGAAAAAAAAGAGGATATAGAACAAATGTTGCGTATCAAATAAAGACAACAATAGTGCTAATTAGTTTTTTGTTTTTAATATGTATAAAAAGGGTAATTTTCTATTTTAGTAGATAAAGCGGGGTAAAGTTTAAATTTCATTTGATGAAGAAATAACACATACTGCGGGACAAACGCCTTGGATCTTCAAAAATGATTATTTATACTCCGGTGCTTGAAAAAAATAAGGTGGGATTAAATAGATAATAAAAAGTAAAAGCATACAGTGGTGATGGTCTGATTGTAGGAGGCGCCATTTACTCTTTCCTCTTTTTTTGCCGCATAAATACGTATGGAAAAGAACATGTGGACAAAAATAGGTACTTTTATTTAAGTTTTTCTTAAAATAAACAAACAAGATTATCAAATAGTGAGCTTTATGTTGAAAATACTCAACACAGAGCCTCCTTAAACGATTGGAGGCATCAGTGCAAGTTAAAACTTGGTGATTTTAGGTATTTATTATTTCCAACATAAAACGAAAACTATTTAAAATGTTGTGCATCTGCTGTTCAGCCTTACAAAAATGAAAAATAGTTTATATTTTAGCTTAATATCTTAAATCTACACTGTAATACAGCAGCAAAGCCGGCTTGCAACAAGGAGATCCTTTATGAATGTGTACATGCATAAGGGTAATAGAAAACTTCAAGGTACAACTGACAGATAAGTTATATTTGTTTTTATATATGGTGCTTGTGTATCCATCAGCCCCATTCTAATGCTGCCCTGGGCAACTCCCCATTAAACCAGCAAATCAATGGCAAACAGAAAACTGACATTTTCTTCCAAACCGCAGATTGTCCATATATGGTAACAATGACCATTTCATGACTCATTTGCAATAAAAAAAAGAGCAACAAAATCCTTCAAACTTTTCAAAATGTCTTTATTTTATAAATTCTTGTTAATTTGGATTTGTCTTCTGGTGAAATGTCACTGAGACAACATCTTTTAGGTGCATGCATTCCAACCTCTGCTCATTCTTTAAATTTTTTTATTCTTTTCTGGACATTAAATGGAGGTTCTCACCAGAAATGTGCTCAGCAAAAGCTGGAATGTAACCTCATAAAGGAATCTCAACCTTTAAAACTTTCATCTATAACCAGATTAGTGAACCAGAGGTTTCCTCTGCTGCCATATCAATGAGACAGAAAGGGTTCTTTGTACCTTAAGAAGTCGCGTTTGTAGTGTGAAGGCATAACGGGGTGAGCCGGGTGGGTCAAAGACTACAGAAGACTCCAGCCCAGTATCCAGACTAAAGGTCGAGAGTAGAAGCTAAATACAGACTGGAAACCAGAGCTCGTGTCTGAATTGCATGTTTTGCTCTGTAAGTCTGGACTTGTTCAACAACATTCACCAGGCTCCAGTTTCCACACAGAGGACTCCATTTTGAAAGAATTTGTCTTCCTGTTTACGGGTCTTAATGACAGATGTGTTAAAAGTGGAACTGCGGTGGAAAATGATTAATATGGAAAAATAAATCCCAGAAGGAAACCAGTAAACCAGCATTTGATGACTGGCTAACAGTGTTTTATTCAGCACCTCCAAAGAGCCACATCACATTTAGATTTACTTCCAATCTGACTTTCTTATATTTTTTAGAGAACTTTAGTTTACTCTCAATGTGGATTGGAAACAAGTCAAAAAGCAGATAAAGTCCCAAAATAAAAAGGTTTTAAGACGTGTAATATGTCAGAAGAACCTTAAAAAAGACAGTGTTGAAATTTAAGAGAAAGTCACTTTCAGGAATCAGGAAATTCTCTTTTTCTGTAAGAGAAAAGTTAAATGTCCCAATTTGCGCAATATTCAATAGATACAGAACTCATCAGCAAATAGAGGTAAATTACAAAGAAATAAAAGTATTTCTGTCTCAGTAAAGTCTGCTAGATTTCCTGTCTGGTGAATAAGTTGCATTAACTTTCAGTTTACACGGTTCATTCTGTGTGAACTGTTTACTGTGTTCATATTAATGAAAGTTACTGTGTGAGCTTCCATCAAGCTTTCCTTTCCTTTGTTAAGCTGTTGTGTCTTTTATTTACACCAGAAAAACAATGGATCGTGACTATACCCTGCAGGGTGTACTGAAGATAGAGCCTTATCTAATAACTTGGACTATTGAAATCTTATTTCAGTAACTTGATTCACTAAGAAACACAAATTATGATAATACAATACACTGTATTTTATCATACATTGTATACATTGTATAATAATTTATTATCATACATGCCATACATTATCATGCAAGAATGTATGATAATTTTCCACTTACAGTTAGTTGAAAATGTAACAAAAATGGAACTATTAAGTAAAATGTATATTTTGCTTGTTTTTGTACTTCCATATGGACTTCAACTGCTTCCAAAAACAGTTCAAGTGCTTGAAAAACATCCAGTCATTTTTTGACAAAGACTTAATGTTTTCTGTTGTCTGCAAAATCCCGCACTAGGGCAACCCAAGATGCTCTCCAGCACATTTAGTCAGTTGGTTTTTGCTGCTGCATGCGCTGTACAATGGCTGCTGGAAAAATCAAGGGTTTTGTTCTTGACATACCATCCAGAACCCACCTGCTGCATTGTTGCTGGTTGTACAGGAGGTTCCACTTCTGCTTTTCAAAGATGTACAGTTGCAGAATTGTGCACAGTTTGCAGCCATTTGCATGCGCAAGAGTAAACAGTAAAACCAAATAAGCAGCTGCTGGTCACTCCCAGTTTGACGATGAAAAGAACTCAAAATAGACAGAACTGAGCAGACTAAAATCTCATGATATTATGCCAAAAATTTTATTAACATGTTTTGTATAAACCACAGTCCCCCTTGGATGATTTACTCTTCTGAATGCTTTTACAAAAAGCCTTAATGACAAAAAAAATAAATAATACAAAAAATACAAAAAACATCTAATGTCAAAACTGATTTCTACAAATGACCTGTGTTATGCTTTAAACATAAAAACTTTAAATCAGCTTTAGGTCTAAATTACGTAGAAGGGCCACTCTGACCCTGTAAATGTGGTTCAGATATAAAGTTTGTGCACCTTTTGAGTGCAACCAGAAGAATTGCTGAGTTTCTAATTGTAAAGCAAAAGCATCATTACCTCAGCTTTTGTATTACAAACTCAATTTGCCATCTGGTTGTTCTGGTGAAGCACATCTTTAAGCCAATTTAAGTGCTGGAACCTGGTGTGCAGACTCATAAAATAAAGGCCTTTTATTTTACGCATTACCATCCGCACTGCTTCCTTATCAGCATGTCAGAGAGAATTAAGCGACTAAAGGTTAAGAGTTCAGAGGTAGCCACAGACCTAGTTTATAGTAATCACCTTCCCTCTCTATTTTTAGTAGTTACTCACAGAGAACCCGTGAGTGAGTCCCTGTCCCTTCAAGCCTTCTCGCTGTTAATGAGATTTACTCTTGGCACAAGTAGACAAGCAGAGCAGACAATGGCGACGTCCAGACGATCAACATCTAGGGCACCAGAAATGGCTGCGATAACAAGAGCAGGAGCCAAGCCAAAAGACTCATGACTGGTCAACATTACAGCAGTTTGTTTAATGGGACACAGATTAGCATCAAGAATGCTGTTCTAAACACAAAACCCTTCACACTTACTGGCACCTCGGGTAAAGACGTGTAAAAGGCCTTTAAAAAGGGACCTATCATGCAAAATTCACTTTTTGCTCATTTTTATGGTTCCATCTAGGACTCAAATGCTTCGAAAAACAGCTAAAGCATTTAAAAAGAAACACACGGCCATTTTTTTCCCCAATAAGTTAATTTTTTTGACATCAGTAAAATGAGCCATTCTGAAAATCTCCTGAATGTTGAATTACTTTGACGGGAACTGCACCGTTACCTAGCAACTCCAGCTGAGCTCCAGTATGTTTGGTCAGCTGGTTTTACTGCTGTATACCTTGTAGAATTGCAGCTGGAAAAGACAAGTGTTTTGTTATTGACTTACCATTCAGAAACTACTTGCTTCATTCTTGTTGGCTCTGCAGGAGGCTCCACTAATGCTTTTCAAAGTCCTACAGTTGTATAATTGGAGCCACTTTCAACGTTGATTTGAGGGCGTTGTGACCAGCAGAAGTTTATTTAGATTTAAAGTGATAAGATGGCCTAAAGCAGCTCTTTCTGAAAGAAGCTAAAAATATGCAGAACTGAGCCGACTGAAATCTATTTAAGAATCATTCTGTGCTAAACCTGCAGAGAACACGTTTTGTACAGACCATGGACCGATTCTAACCTGTTCAAGGAAGCATAATAGTTCACCTCTGTTGCAGCAACAAACTCTCACTTTAAGAGCATTTTGAAAAGTCAGACTTTTAATTTAAGTATGCTTATTAAATAAGGTTTTTTAAATGTGCTCATAATAACTGGTTCAAAATTATGAACCATGGTGTTAAAAAGTTGATTTTGAGTCTGGAAACAAAAGATTTAATGGAACTAAGCCAACTAACACAGTTCCCAGACTATTTGGACCAGAAACAGGCCAGCAGCATCACAAACTCTCCACTGTTTCACATAATGCAAAGAAAACAAGTTTATATTGATTTAGAAACAACAATACTAAAGTTTTAACTCAGGAAGAGTTCAGAAATCAATATTTGGTGGAATAACTATGAGGTTTTCAATGGATTCAGTGCAGTGGGCTCTTCATTTTTTCCAGAGCTGTTAATCTCAACATAAAATTGTCTGATGTAGGGTTCTGCAAAGTAGCACATTTATGTGATTTGTGATAGTGTGGCTGTCAAAATATATGTAGCACTCACACACCAACTTTTCCCCATTATTTATTGGTAAACCCTATACTAGCATCACCAAACTGCTCTGTCACAGTAAAATGGCGGCTATGTGAAGCAGTACTTTTATTTTCCATTTTATTTAGGATTGGCTGCTCATTGGGAATCCATTTACCATGTTGTTATCTTGAACTCAGAAATGGCAAAAATCCAGAATGAATCTGGAAAACTACAGCTGGTGCACCTCTAATTGCTTTGGTTCATCTCAAGGTTAAAACAGAAAGTAAACACTGCACCACTTTTCCACGATATCTTAATGTAAATTGTCTGTCCGCCAAATTGAGAAGGAGAAAGTGTTCATTGTGTGTCTACAGGGACACCTGGTGGTGAATTTGAGCAATTACAACATTTTGCGGGACGGTGGTCTTTTATTACGAACAGGTGTAAAATTTTAGTTGTAGATGCAATATACTATATATAGGTGTTGATTATATGTTTCAGTAATGTTTTTTTGAAACCCAACCAAGCACTGACTGCAAATATTCCAGAGTATATGGACAAACTTCTCAGTAGAACGACATTTCTGTGTTAAAGATCAATATTTATATTGGTCTTATGCTACTAAATACTTTTTGTTTTTAATAAGACAAGTATCCCTCTTAACAAATAAACCTTTGAAACATCTATTTCTAAAAATCTTTAGTTTTTTTAATTGAATTACTGAAAAAAAAAAAAAAATTCTGACGACCGTCTACTTTATTAAGACACCTTTGTTTGTTTGGCTCTTAAGAACAAACCAACAAAAATAAACTAAAAAGGCAAAAATCAGTTAGTTGGACTTTGATGGTAAACAAAAATTGAAGCAGAAACTTTATAACTTAACCTCTCAACACCACAAATCAGGACAATAGTTATTAACATGAGAGAAATTACATTTATTTAATTTGTTTAGTTCAGAGTTAGCTTGGACAAAACAACTCATTTAAGTGTTTCAGCTTCAGCTCAAGGAATTGAAATTAAAGATTAAAGCTATGGTCTAATCTGCTTGCTGTTTTTTAGGAGAAGATTGTCACACATGCAGTTGCTCAACCAATGACACTTCAGAGCTGGACTGCAAAGGTAAACTGACCTTAGTCAATTTTAACTCAAAAAGTTAAGCTCATAAAGATTCAATTAACTGTTCAATTAGTGAAATAATCAATTTTCCAATTTAATTTATTGTTCTAGCAGTCTTTGCTCCAGTTGGGATCAAATTCACTGATCATCAGCTGACCTGATTGTAGATTCGACATGTTTAACTTTCAGCAAAGTCAACAGAAAGCTACAAACGCATAACAGAGTTGGACTTTGAATTAAGGAAAAAGCAGACTGAACTAAACCTCCCAGCACTGATCCAACACAGCAGATGTAGAAGAAGAAGACCGACACGTTTCACGATGAGAGCAGTAATATTTCTGTGTCTCCTTGGATGGGCTGTGGCTGCTGAAGCCTTGACATTAAAATGCAAGGTAAAGAAAAATATTTTTGAAAATGTTGGAAGGGGTCAGAATATAATGTGAAGTGTTTGTAAACTACAGTATATATCCTCAGATTCAGTTCAATTTAATTTCCCGAGTTGTTATAAGCTGCTGGAAAGGACTGACACTAATCACCTTTATTTAATCAGAAAAAAGAGATTTAGAGTCTCTCTTTTTCTTTCTTTTTGAAAGAATGTCTCCAAAAACAGATAAATTACAAAAACAATAAAAATATTAAATATTTTCCCAAGGAAGTTTATTGTATTTTTTTGTCCAGGGTTGCAGCGCCGCCTCCCCTGAAACCACACGTCAACGAAGGGTAAGTAAATAAACTGTTTGTCATATTTAACATAGAAACTGAAATAGAATCATAAAGTTGTTAAAATCTGTATCTAACAAACTCCAACGCTCTTGGCAAATCCACTTTAGAGCAACTGGAACCCGCTAAGCGTGAATCTGAATGATGACAGCAAGGTAAGAAATTATTACTATAACTATTAATGGACATTTTTAATTCTAATAAAATTTGGACACCAAAATATATTTAGACAAATCTTCACCCAAATATTTATTGAAAAAGGGAGGCAAATATGGCAGTTTATCTTATAACCGTAAAAAATAAAGTGCATTTTGTTTCTCTGTCACCAGATTTAAATTTTTTTTCTCATGATCTGAAAGAGTAAAATGTTAAGGTTTCGTCGTATTTTGGACTTTTGTTCACACAGAAACTGCATTTTGACCAGACAAAAGAACATTTGAATTGGACATCATAGCCAATAGTTTATCATGAAGAGAGGATTTATGTTTTTAAACCCTTAAATATCTAAAAGTAATACGGTAAAGGTGCTAAGATGGATTCCTTCTTGCAATCCAGTAAATTTAAAACTGAAAACTATGAAATGTACTGCTTCAGGTATTCTGTATTTTATTGCATATTCTGAGGGATAGATGTTATTTAAAATCTAGTTTTAATCTAACTTACTTCAATTTTCCACATTTTAACATTTAGAAAGTAGTTTAATCTGTTTGCAAACTACAGAAAAATGATTTCCAATGATTATTTTTCAATTAAATTTGCAGCTTAACGCAACAGCCACAGCACCACTGGACGGGTCCAACTCCACAACCAACTCATCAACTGTAAGTATTTACAGAAAATATTGTTACTGTTTCAATGTTTTTTATTTGGAAGAACATTTGGGATTTCTTCAGTTAAAAACTAATACTAAATAGATTATTTTCCATTTATCAATTTGTTACAGATGTGATAATTACCTTTCAATATATAAAAAAAAATATTTTATTTTCACAGTTTTTAATATAAACAAAAAACAATATTAATACAAGATGATTTAATTTCTTGGTCTTCAAAAAGTAAATAAAATTTGACTTGCATTTAGTGGAGTTATAATTTTTAAATGTATGTTTTGTTTTCTGATTCATGTTACATTTTGTCTAAAAACTATTTATCTACTGTAAAATTGAAACTTAACTTATTTGTCGTCCAAAATCCACATTCATGCAAGCAAATCAATACAAACACTAAAAAAATGTAAATATGCATAAATGTTTGTCTTAAACTTTCTCCTTTTGTTGTTCCTGAAAATATTGTTAATCTATTTCCAGAAACAAAAAACTAATTTCTTCAAAATCAAATTAAAATGGCATCAGAAACTCAAGGGGAATTGTATTGTGTATAACATTTTTCATTTAAGATGAAAGAAGTTCCATTTGGACCAGTCTTGAACCGGGCCTCGCAAAATTATCCCAGAGGACCGCAAATGGCCCCTGCGCCACACTTTGGACCTCCAGTGTTTCTATTTACCTGTAATCATAATTCTAACCGGATTCTTATTGAAAACCATCTTTGATTTTCCCAAAATGACCAAAAGGTTATAATTATTATCTTCTGCTCATGTAGGCGTCAAATAGCAAAAACTATGAAACTTAAACCGAGCTGAAATTTTCAAATACCAAGATAGTGAAACCCATAGTAAGAACTGGACTTAAGGGTCAATATTTTTTAATTTAAATAATCATGGCTCCACTTTCAGGCTCCCAGTTCAGCCCCGCCAAACCATGCGCCCACAAAGAAGGTAAACAAAAGCACTAGCAGCATAAAACAATGTTTGATAATCTTTCGTTATTTAGAGACATATTCATGGTTTATATTTTATGTGGCTTTAACTGAACTCTACTGTAATTTATAGACTCCCCCTAGCATCTGGCACCC
>CAEFZY010025019.1:0-46681 GCA_903066815.1 Brachyrhaphis roseni | reverse complement strand
CCTTCCTTCCTTCCTTCCTTCCTTCCTTCCTTCCTTCCTTCCTTCCTTCCTTCCTTCCTTCCTTCCTTCCTTCTTTCTTCTTTTGTCTCTTTCTTTCTTACTTGCTTCTTTCATTTTATTGTTTCTTTCTTCTTTCTTTTCTTTGTTAGTTTGTTTTTTCCTTCCTTTGTTTCTTCCTTCCTTCTTTCCTTTCTTCTTTCATTCTGTTGTTCCTTCCTTTTTTCCTTCACTAGTTTGTTTAATTCCTTCCTTCCTTGCTTCCTTGCTTCCTTCCTTCCTTGCTTCCTTCCTTCCTTCCTTCCTTCTCTGTTTGCATATTTAAAGCTTTTTTGATTTAAATATAATTGCAATTTTATTGTGAACTTCATTATTTTACTTTTTTAAAAGTAAAAAACTTAAAGGATCGATGAGTCTAGAAAGTAATTCAAGTTTGATGACGAGTAATTTAATTTAAATTAAATTTAAATTAAATTACTCTCTGCTGTGTAACTTTCAAAAAGTGTTTGAACTTCTGTTTAAATCTGAAGCCCTTGAGGAACATAGAAGGTTAAAGATGCTAAATGCCTAAAAATAAATAAACTATATCACAAGTAAAAGTTAAACTGGATAGAAATATTAAAATTTGGGGCTTACCAGTAAGTTTTATCTTCTAGAAAACAATAGTGAGTGTAAACTGAATGTGTTTTCAGTGTGTTGCTGTGAAACTGGGGGAAATATCAGAGCTGTTATGTTTTTTCCCGGCTGTTCGTTTCGACCCTGCCCTGCTTTCCTCTGGCTTCGCTCCAGACATGGAGGAGGAAGAAAACTATTTTTAGACTCCAGATTCACAGAAACCTGGTGTCATTTTTCACACACTCAATTTCTATAACAACACCTCAGTTTGTTGTTTTCACATATTAACAGAGCATGTTGTTGTTGTTGTTGTTGTTTTTCAGACCGTTTTGATCACCACTGTCCGTGGGTGGGCAACTGCGTGGGCAAGAGGAACTACAGGTACTTCTACCTGTTCACCCTGACGCTGTCCCTGCTCACCATCTACATCTTCGCCTTCAACATCGTCCACGTCGTCATGCGTGAGTACGGCGGCAGGAATGTGGCAGATCTGGAAGGACGTGATGCAACAGGAGCTTAACAGCAGCTAATAGTTCATGTTGCATCAGCAGCAACCGGGTGTGATTGTGCTGAAAGTAGTTTACCTTTGACCTTCTTATGTTAAAGGAAAACGTGGCGATACAAAACATTTTTCGCACAAAATCATTCTTAGAAAATGAGATTTCAGTTGTCAGTTCTGCCTGTTCAGAATTAGCTTTTTTAGGACGTCTTGTCACTTTAAATCCAAATAAGCTGCTGCTGGCCACGCCCCCAAACTTAGCGTTTAGACTCACCTGTGAAAATGGCTGCAAACACATCAGTTAGTCAAGTTTATTCATTCAGCACATTTCAACAACAAGGTGGTCCAAACTTCTTTACATCATAAAAATACATGTTTGAAAAGCAGAAGTAGGGCCTCCTGCATAACCAACAAGAATGCAGAAAGTAGTTTCTGGATGGTAAGTTGTTTTGTCTTTTCCAGCAGCCATTGTACATCACATACAGCGGTAAAATCAGCTGACCAAATGTGCTGGAGCTCTGCTGGTTGCTAGGTAACAGCTCAGTGCCTGTCAATTGTGACTTAACAACCTGGAGGTTTTTGAAATGGCTCATCTTCCAGACACCAAAAAACCATTAAATTATTGCCAAAAACTGTCTGGTAGTTTTTTTTAAGTGCTTTGAGTGTTTTTATAAACAGTAGAAACCCAAATGGATATAAATCCCCTTTAATACCATAATGTATGAATGAGTTGTACTTTTCAGCACATTTACCTCCCGGTTTGTCTCTCTTTGTGCTCAGGCTCTGTGGATCAAGGCTTTCTGAGCACCTTGAAGGAAACACCTGGAACATATCCTTTTAAATATGAATGCATTCTGTGTGTTTGTGCGCCATTTTTTAAGAAAATCAAGAACTTTTTTCCTTCTTTTGTTCCTCTGTTTGTCTGTTCCTTGTTTCCTTCACACGCCAATTTAGAAATAAACTTTTTCAATAAAAAGTTTTTGCGCTAGGATGAATTTTTTAGGTTTTATCAAAATTTGTGTTTTGCTAAACTGCAATCAAAACACTTTCTTCACTTCACACAATTCATGTTAACAACCACAAAATACTTCTGGCGAAAACCACAATAAATTACGACAGGAAGTGGCAGGACGATGATGGCGCTGTTTGTTTTTTTACTGCATAAACAAACTTGTTCACTTGTGATTTTAATTACATTTCTTATTTAATGGAAATTGTGCAATTATGTTTCTTGACATTAGCAGAATATCCTCATTTTGGCCACATTTTTATTGGATATGAAGCTACTGTTAGTTACCTTATCAATAAGTTATATTGTTAATTAAAGGTTTATTCTGGGATTCATATATTCTTTTGTTTTTTTTGTTTTTCTCGTTCCTGTTTCAGTGATGCTAGAGCTGAATTTAAAACTCTCTTAAATAACTTAAAACCAAACTGGTGCATCCATATATATAATTATTATAAAAAAAAACACTGAATTTCAGTTAAATAAATGAAAAAGTTACTAAATATTCTAGACATCTTTTTGGTAGATAAATTACTGGGATACATAATTTTATGAAGCACAAACAGGTGAACTCAGTGACATCATGACGGACAGTTTGGATTTATTCTTCCCAAATGTTGACCTTTGACTCCAGTTTAGGGCCAGATATTTATAACAGAGTTAAGATGTTATTTACACTTCAGAGGAAGTCGACTGGTTATTTTAGGGACTCTTTGTCCTGTTCTCAAAGTAGCAGCCTCCTCTTTTCAGTAATCTGTTTCTGTTTTTTGGCTTGTAAATGAAGAGGTAGGAGTGAATAATCAGTTACCAAATGTTTGGTCCCATTTGGTTCCTGACCAGATTTACAACACAGTTTAGAGACGTAGAAAATTCTCACTGCTCCAAGATGTTATTAGCTAACTAAAACTAACAAAATAACAAAATCTGAAACTGAGAAAACATTTTCATTAACTGAAATAAACAAAAACGATAAATAATGTAGGAAAAACTACAACTAACTGGAACTATACTGTTAATTTATAAAAAGTAACTAAAACATGCTGAAATTATATATATAATAACTTTTGTTTTTGTTCTTAATATCTATCAGCCTTTCAAACTGATGTGAAATTGATGTTTTTTGTTTTTCTTTTTTTTTTTTTTTACGTCAGCTGTCGTTAAATTACTGCCATAATCCTCCTGACAGCAAAGGTTTGTATAAAACACCAGAATCAGTTGGTAAATATAGTTTTTGAAAACATGTCTTCTTTCAGTGCTTGTTACCCAATCAGTGTAAACATAATCACAATAAAATGCGTATTGAATTCTGCACCTAAAAAGTAACCAAAGTATGAAAAAGCTGAAACTACTATAATTACTACTAAAAACTAAACTGAAACTAAACAATATTTAGCTAACAAAAACTAGCAAACACACTGTAAAAACTAATTATAAATAACTGAATTAGACAACAAAATAAAACTAAACAATAAGAAGATAAAGAGTATGTTTAACCTTTAATTAAACGTAAATCTCTGTAGGAGCAGGAATCCGTCCGTTTTCCGCTCCGTGTTCCTCTGTTGACGTCGAGCGTTTTTAATCACCTTATTTAACTTCCAGCTGTGTTAACATCGCCGTCTGTTCGCTGTTTAACCAGCGGCCATCACTCAGACCTGCTGTGGTTTTCTTAACTGGAATTCACTGTACTGGAAGTGCTGGTTTGCTTCTTCACCCTGTGGTCGATGGTGGGACTGACTGGTTTCCACACGTACCTCATCTCTCTGAACCAGACCACCAACGAGGACGTAAGTGGTTTAGGATCCTTTTCTTTCACTGCCTTGTATCCTTTTTTCTGTCTGTCTTTTCTCCATGTATTTTTTCCATTTTCTTCTTTTTTCTCTCTTCTTCTCATTCTTTCTTATTCCTTCTTTTTTTCTGTTCCTTCCTCATTATTCTTGATTTTTCTTTTTGTTTTTTCCAATTTTGCTTTTATGATCTTTTTCTTTCTTTCTTTTGTTTCCTTCTTTCTTTTTTCTTTCCTTCTTTTCCCTTTTTGTCATACTTTCTTTTTTGTCTCTTCCCTTTTTCACATTTTTCTTTCTTCTGTTCCTTTCTTTTCTCTATTTTTCTTTCTCTCTTTCTCACTGTTTCTTCTTTTTCTTTCTTTCTTCCTTTCCTTTCTGTTTCTTTTTTATCTTTTTTCCTTTTTCTCATCGTCTCTTCCTTTTTTTCTGTTTCTTTTGTTTTTCTCAGGCTTCTTTCTGTCTTATTTCTTTGACAATTCTCAAACTGTACTTCTAAATGTTTTATTCACATATAAAAAAATAATTAAACTTGAAAACATTTAACATTTGGTAATTCTGAAATTTCTCAGACAGTGTAGACAATTATTTAAGTCTGTGATGACAGAGATCAGAAATCCTAACGGCATCGTTGAGGTGTGAACGATGCTGAAGAGCTGATACCGTTGCCGTGACAACTGCTGCACCTCGTTCACCCCTGAAGGACACAGGGGCTCGTAAGCTGTAGCTTGTTTAACAAGACCTTTGTGTTGTAAACTAAAGTCGACTCTGTTGTGATAGAAAAAGGAGCTCCAGATAAAATAATAATTTAAAGGTGACCTATAATGCTTCCTTGAATATGTTAGGATAGATCTATGGGATATGCTAAACATGTTCATTACATTTTTTGCACAAAATCATTCTTGCGCCAAAATGGCTACAAACAGATGCACAATTATACAACCGTACGTCTTTGAAAAGCATCAGTAGTGCCTCCTGCACAATCAACAACAACGCAGCAAGTGGTTTCTGAATAGTAAGTCAACAACAAAACTCTTGTCTTTTCCAGCAGCCATTGTACAGCGCATACAGCTGCATGGTTGTCAGATCTGACTAACAGTTTCCAGCCCAAACACAACATAAAACCCAAAAAATTAAAATAAAATCAGCCCAAATCTCAGCCTATAATGAAACTCATGTTAGAAAAGCCAGATATAGTCACATATATCTGTTAATTATCACATATGCCACAGGTCATTGGCTGTATAGACAATGTCTTTGGTTGTCCTTTGTTATATTCTGACCAGTACCAGGTCCAGTTGGGACTCTGAACACAGTGAGACGTGTGCTGATACAGTATGTCCTTTAAATAATATCACACATGAAGTTCTGTTTTACAATAGTAACACTTGATCAACCAACAGCTACTCACTAAGGATCTCACATTCAACAGATTCTAGACATTTCAAAATAAATGAGCTAATAAGATGAGCATTTTAGTAAAAGTTTTGTGCTTTTCTGCCACATAGCAACAACTATTAATAAGAATTTTCCTCTGAAAACTTTCTAAAAATCCACCAAATGTTGTCCAAAAGCTGTTTTATTCCAACCCAACACATTCAGAAGAAGCCTGTTGACCAGCTAACCAAAAGTGTTAGAACTCTGCTTTTGTTGCTAGGTAACGGCACTGGGCTGGCTGGGGTTGCTAGGTAACGGTGCAGTGCCCGTGGAATGTGACTTAACATTCGGGAGGTTTTAAAAACGGCTAATTTCCAGACACTAAAAATCACCAGTTTATTGCCGAGAAATGACTGCGCAGGGCTTTTTTAAAAATCACTTAGGCTGTTTTTAGAAGCGGTAGAGACTCAAATAGAAATATAAAAATGTGTAAATATGTTGATAAAATGTCTCGTTTAATTGTCTGTATTGTCTGCATTGTTTCAATAGTTCCATTTTGTTTCTGGGTTTTGTTTTAGCTTCTGAGCGTTTTCCTGTATTTAAGTCAGCTGGAACCTGAAATGGCTGTTTGTGTCGATGTTATCTAATCATCTAAAAATACATAGAAACGGTTTCTATTCTTAAAACCGTTGTCACATCTGAGGGCAAACTGACTCGTCTGCTTCTTTCCCTGAACCTCTGGGCTACTTTTAGAAATGCTTCTGAGGCCAAACCAGATAAGAATAGAACAATTGATCGTTTTTATTGCTTGGTTATTAATTACACACAGAATGGGAACAGATTCAGAGGTGCTGCATGTGGATTAGATATTCTGTGGTTTCAAGCCAACGTCTGACTGCAGAACTTAAATAAGCAGGAACGATGATGTTGGTGGTTTGAGCTCTTCTACTTTGTTATAATGATTAATTTATCGTCCCCTTGCTCCTTTCCAGTGGGATGACTGGCCTCATTTTTTCCATTCATTTAATCAGTAATGAAGCATTGCAACCTGTGATTTTTTTATTTATTTTTTCCCGCTGCGGGAGATGAAGCGATGGCTGTCAGCCCGGTGGCTTCAGCGTTTGTGATCAGCCTAATAATAGATGCATCGATACCTGCAGGGCCTGGGAGCGCAGCCAGAAGTACAGCGGCGTGATGGAGGCACCTTGAGTGGTGCAGCCGCTCTGGTTTCCCATAGATCACACACACACACACACACACCCACCCCCCCCCACACACGCCCACACACCCCCCCACACACACGGTGCCTGGTGACCTACATGTTTACCACCAGAAGCATTTTTCTGTCTTCTCTGCCCTGCAGGTGGCTCGTTTGGTTCATGCTGAGCTGCAGGAGTCATGTTACAGATGCACTTTTCTGTCTTTTAATCTGGTTTATCTGCATCTTTTTATCACTGAGTGTGCAGCGTTAGTAGTAACTAGTTACATTTACCTGAGTAACTTCTTACTTTTACTACTCTGTACTTTCTACTTTTACGTGAATAATTTTATTATGAAGTATTTCTGCTCTTACTTGAGTAAAAATTATGGATTTTCTAATAACTGAATGAAGAATAAACAAAAATCCACCATAAACAGACACACATGAAGTTTTTGTTAAATTTTCCAAATCAGTTTTTTATTGAAAGAAACTGATTTGGAGAATTTCCTGTTGCCTGATTTTATTATTTTTTGTTGTAATTTTTGTTCTTAAAATACCAAAATTTCCACTTAACTTTATATTTTGGTCTGTCTGAGTGTATATTTTTTAAATATTAAATGATTGATAATTTGATCAGTTACTCAGTAGTTGTGTAGATTTTTTTTACCAAATACATTTTTACTCTTACTTGAGTAAAAATATGTTGAAGTTGTGCCACTCAACAAACACACACCTGCAGATTTTGATAGTTTTCTAAGTTGTTTAATTGAAAGAAACTGATTTTCTGTTTCCTGATTTTGTTATTTTTTGTTACATATATGAATTATTACCATTTTCTCCCCTAAAGTACCAAAATTTCCACTTCAAGGTTCTAGTTACACTCGTAGATTGTCTCGCTTATAGCCACGCTACAGATTAAATAATCTGCCAGTTGAACTAGAACTTTTTCATCAATATTAAAAAGTTATTTGTTAAAACAAGCTCCTGTATCTTTCTAAAACGTTACTTATGAGCTAAGATATTTCCATTAGAAATACTTTGTAAGATTTTGTGTTTTTGCTCACAGATAGTCTTGATAAACTCATCATAAATAGTCTAAATCCTGCGTTGTTTAGTTTAATTAACTTGAGCTAAATTTCAAACCCCGTTATGTAATAAGATGCAGGTTGCATCTCCACGGGCTATAAATTGTAAATTATTACGGCAGCCATGATAATTTCGAGGTATTTCTGTCATTAATCCGTCTCATGAAGCATGTTCATGAATTAACTAAGTGTTTTTAATCTTTCGACGCTCTCCTTGTTAGCTGGTGAACGGAGTCACTGTTAAAGCAGGAATCGTTTAATCCTGCAGGATGAATTTTAGTAGGTCAAACCAAAGCCGGTGGGAATATCGTCTAAAAACGGAAACATGCTTTTGAATAAGGTATAAGCTAAAGGAGGGACTGTGGGAGTGAACTGGTTGACTTCGTAGGGCTGTGTGTTTTGGTGCTGTTTCCTGCTGCTCTGATTGGTGCTGCTGTGCGTTTTATTTATTTTTTTAGATTAAAGGCTCCTGGTCTGGGAAGAACAGAGGCCAGAATCCTTACAGCCACAAGAACATCATCAAAAACTGCTGCGAGGTTCTGTGTGGGCCGACCTACCCCAGGTAAAAACCTCTACTTTCCTTAATTTCCCTCATTTCTTCTCTACATATAAAGCATTTCCTGGTCTGGTTGCTCCATGTATTCCCTGTTCGGATCAATAATGAGCGCCGCATTCAGTTTCTGACCCGTTTTCTGCCCTCCAGCGTCTTGGACAGACGAGGGCTGATGCAGGAGGATTCGCCCGCTGCTGCAAACAGTGAAGGTCCCTGTTCCTTCGACAACCCAGTGGCACAAACAACGGTGAGCGCATTAATTCACACGCAGTCAGTCCTCTGCTGCAACGAAACAGCAAGCAATTAATCAGATTAATCGATTGTTTAAATGATCGGCAGCTGATTTAGTCATTGATTAATGGTGTAAACTGACTCAAAAATCAATTCCTTAAAGAACAATACACTCAGAGCAGTAATTAAACCAAAACTGCACAAAAACATCAACATTTTGCATTCAAATGAAAAAAAAAAACTTCTTCACCTCTAAATATTTTCTACCGTGAAATCTTCAAGTTGCAGTTTTAGCTTCTCCTGATTCAAATTTTGTAAATAAGAAAAAAAATAATCAACAAACAAAAACAAGCAAGAAATGTAAAAAGAGAATTTATTATTTCAGGATATTTATCTGCTTTTTGCTTATTTTTAGGATGCAAAATCTTAAGGTTCTGATATTTTTTTACAGATATATTAAATACACGGAGATAACACTGGTAATAAATAAGTAACAAAAGCTGCTTCATCCAGTATTTGCTGTATAACATCCAGGTGTTTGATTTATTATTATTTTGCTTGAAAAATATTATGCAAAGTTTTTATTTTTATTTAAAATATTTGCTCTTTTTACTGTGTGGTTCTGATTTTATTGTGCTCTAAAATGTTCCCATATGTTCCTTGAATCTTTTACCATTTTTTCATGTGTAAACCATAAACTTTATTTTGATTTTTTTGTAAGAGATCAACTCAAAGCTGCCAACAATTGCAATTGTAAATTTTTTGACTGATTAAAATCTGAAAAGTGTGGCTAAGACCTTCACAATAAGCAATAAATCAATTAATCGCATGATAACGTAAAGCAAACTCAATAATTTCCGTTTGCATCGTTTATTATATTTGTCTTTTTTTTTTCAAAAACTAGATGATAAAAGTTTTTAATCTGGTGCTTTGGTCTCAACTACACCTTTATTTTGAAGGACAGTTTTGTTTACAGAGACTTAATAATTCATTTTATTTGTTATTTCAATTGTTTTTTTTTATTTTGGAGATTTAAAATGTCTTCCAGTAAATGTTCATCAGAACTTAAAGTTTATTGATCTTTAAGAGTATCATCTTGCATTATATTAGTCTGAAAACAATAATGTTATCGTTTATCGCGATAAATTCTGGAACAATTTATCACCCAGTAAGATGTGTTACCATGACAGGCCTCAGTTTGACCTGCTTGTTTTTTGTTTGCTCTCTTTCTAACCTCTTTCTCTGCATCTTTTCCACAGAAAACCACAGCTCCTCTCATCCCCAACGAGCACACGCCTGACGACGTCAAGCCGAGCATCGCGGCAGAGAAAAGCTCCGCCCCTAAAGACGAGCCGCCGCCGGCCGCAAAGCTGCCGCCGCTGGCTTCCCCAGAGACTGATGCAGAGACGTCCGTCGCCAAGATCCAGTAGCTGGACGGACCAGCAATCTGTCGACTAATGAACTGAAAAACAATAATAGTCAACACCTGATCATATGAGGGGGATTCAGTTAACCTTTGACCTTTAACGGATTGGAGCGCCTGCGCTTTTCCTGCAGAGACGTTTGATTACTAGAAGAGAAGGAAAATCAGCAGCTTCCCGTCTCCTGATCCCTGCATGGAAAAGACTCTCAGGAGAGATGCTGCTCGGAGATCCAACACTGATTGTTAGTCTATTTGTTCATCATTTGAAACTGTAAACATTTATATCCAGAGGCCAGTTCAGTTATAGCGAGCATCAGAGACGAAGGGTCTGATTCCTGAACATCGGTTGAATCAAAAACACTGCAGAAACTCTAAATCTTACCAAGTATTTCGGATTTTCTAGAGCAGAGATTTTAGCCACATGAATAAAACTAAACTAACTTACAGGAATATTTTCATCAAGATATAAGAGCTTGTTTTGAGCAAATAATTCCTGAATATTGATAAAAAAGTACAGATTATTTCACTTATAACAAGGGGAAAATCTCTTCTTGTAAGTGCAATAATCGGCCAGAGAAACTACGACTTTTTCATTAATATTAAGAGATAATTGGCTAAAAAGATGCTCCTGTTGATGAAAAGTTACTTGTAATCAGAAGTGGGCAGGAATCATACTCAAGTATTAATATCACTACTTCAACATATTTTTACTCAAATAAAAATAAAAAGTCTAAACTGGATGAAAATCATTTCTGATAATCTCTTTCCAAGTCTTCATTGGACTTAAGTTTGGACTTTGACTGGGACATTCTAACTTGTAAGTCCTGGTTCTGACCCAGTTTCAAGTATTGCAGCTTCTAGTGAGTTTACTTCCAGAACTGTCCAACATTTAACTTTAACCTGACAGTTTCCTTCTGTTTAAATCCAGAGGTGAGTTGAGTATCTAAAAATTATACTCAAGTGAGAGTATCACTACTTCAACATATTTTTACTCAAATAACTTTAAAAAAGTATTTGGTAAAGAATCTATTCAGGTACTGAGGAACTGATCAAATTATCAATCATTGTAATATTTAAAATTACATCATCAGACGGACCAGAATATAAAGTTAAGTGAATATTTCGGTATTTTAAGGACAAAAATAACAATAATTCATTTTAGTAACAAAAAATACTAAAATTAGGCTAGATATCTTTTTCCAAATCTGTTTCTTTCAATAAAAAACTAATGAAATTTTAACAAAAACTGCAGGTGTGTGTCTTTGTCTGGCGAACCTTTGGTTAAAACATGTTTATTTTTCATTCAGTCAGTAGAGAAAACTGTAATTTTAATCAAGAGCAGAAATACTTTATAACAAAATTACTCAAGTAAAAGTAAAAAGTGAAGCTTAGTAAAAATACTCCTAAAAATAACTAGTTACTACCCAACCCTGCTTGTATGTTAGTTTTGTCTTATTTTAAGTGAATTAAAATATTTGCTCTAAAACCTAGACCATAAGTATTTGGTAAAATTTATTGTTTTTGCAGTGCGTCATCTATGCTGTACATAAATTACATACCCTATGCAAACCATTGTGAGGCTGGAAAAGCAACTTTGTGAGAACATGGGTATAAGTGTTGGTTTTAACCTGGGAGGAATCGTTCGCAGGTCAGACTCCTTCCAGGTAACATCTACCTTGTCTTCTGATTCTGCTGCATTCAGTGCTGTTCACACGTATGTGCATCTTTTTTTAACTCAATCTCAACTGCTGTGATTTCTTTTAGTGTTTTTTTTTATAACTAAGGATGTAGTGTGATGTTGAGGCTTGTGAGACTGCAGGTGGTGTTGAGCCCCCGAGTCTGAGGAAAGAAAAGGCCTAATGAGCGTCGACACTCGCATTAACAGTGCCTTATCAATGCAGCTGCAACTCGAGCAACAGGGACGATCCTCTAACAGTGTTGAATCAAAAATCAGCTACAAACGGTAATCTGACTTATGGAAGAAAAGATGGCAAACATCTTGCTGCAGCCACTTACAAAAACGTGGGGGGACTTAATAGTTTGTTAGTGTAGCTTATCTTAGCCTAGCTCAGTTTACATTTGTGTGACTAATTGCTTAGTAAAACTGCTACAAGACAATGATTTTGTCTGTTTTAACTGAGAAATAACAGTTTCACAAAATGATTAGATATTTAAAATATAATTAGATTTTTTTAAGAACAAAAACCCAATTATCTTAAATGAACTTAGCTCAATTTAAATTTGATTTTTCAGTTGATGGAAGCAACTAAAAATCTTGGTGCTTCTTGGCATAGCTTAGCTTAGCTTAGCTTAGCTTAGCTTAGCTTAGCTTAGCTTAGCATAGCATAGCATAGCTTAGTTTAGTTTTCCTTTGTGTGAATATAAGCCAATATAAAATCTTCCTGCTTAGTAGAAGGAAAATGTCTTTTTCTTTTTGTAAAGGTTTCTCAAAATAAATCAAGCTTTTTTGTTTTCTGCTAAGTTAAGTTTAAGCTAACTAGCTGCTACAGTTGAATCTGTTCAGTCTAGCAGGACTGATTCCTTAATTTAACGTTCAGAACAGCAATAAATTAGAATAACTACATTCTGTAATTAACTCCATGTTAACAAAACGGGTAAAAAAAAATTTAACGATACTTATGAAAAGAAACTCAGATTTTTAAAGATGTAAATTAGAGATTCATTTGTGACTGTTTTAAATTAAATCAATCTAATGGTTTAGATAATTAAAAAATTATTGGCCTTTTTGGGGAATAAAACACAACTATATGGCTGCAAGATTTTCAGCAGATTAAATCCAACTATGTATGATTAAAATTTACTGGAACTTACTAGTTTAACTTTAGCTTAGCTTAGCTAAAGTTAGCTTAGCTTAGCTTGAAAACAAACCCCAGCTTAGAAAAACAGTTTGTAATCCCACACAAATATATATTTTGTTTCTCTAAATTTAAAAATTTCTTGTTAACATTTGGGTTGTACGTAAATGAGTATTATTAGTCTTTAATAATAATGATAATAAATCACATTTTCAGCTAAGCTAAGCTAACTAGCTGCTAATATCTGATCTGATGAGATTTGGAAAACTAGTTTCTTAATTTTACAGCCAAAATAAAACATCTAAATTTTATTATTTTATAAAAGGGAAACTCCAACAATATATTTTACATAATAATGCTTGAAAAACTGATATTCCACCAGAAGTTAATTGAAAACTCTTTTTAGAGATACAGTATTCCACCTTTGACTTGGCCACTAAAACATCTGATAAGATAAGAAACTGGAGTTCGTGATGCAAAATGAAAAGTAAAACTGTTATTTATTGTATATTGTTAGGTAGAGCTGCAATAAAACATATTAAAGTAACGGATAATGAAGCGTGGCTAGGGTTTATTGTTCAGCACCTTCTGTGAATTATGGCGGAGGTGATCTTCCTTCCTTTGCATTTTCTCTCTTCTTCTTCTTCTTCCCTGCTTCTACAGTAAACTCTGTCTCTTGATATTTGCTCCTGCAGAAGAAGCACCTGACACATCAGACAGTTTTGACGGGATATAATGGCAGAGAAAAGAGCGGGAAGATCTTTTCACACGTTAGTATTTAGAAGGTGTTAGCTGATAGCGAGTCTGTAGTGGTGACTGTGTTGTATGCAAGATAGAGTTTGTGTTTGTGAATCTTTCTAGTGTAGACTTCAAGTTTTATATCAGACACTTCTGCCCAAAAAGATTTATTTAAGAGTTGAAAGGGATTTTGTTTAATCTTAAATAAGGCACTTGTTAATAAAGGTTCAGACTGAAGCGTAAGCTAAAAGAATGTCTTTAAAATAAAGCTGGCCACTACGTATCCATAACATCATGATAACCTATGAAAGTTTGCAGAAGTTTACATTTCCAAAGCAGCTTGTGTAACGCTAAATGTTGCCATGATACAGCTGTATTTTAAATGTTAAATTGCCAGTAAAAAAGTGCTAAACCTAAAGCTGAACTCCTTTACTGTGAAGGTATTTTAAGATGGCTTGGTGTTATTATCGAGAAGCAGGAATGTAGGTAGTGGACATTTGAGAAAAGGGATGTTTTCTCCCTTTTGTGTTTTTGAAGCACGTTTTAAAGGGACAGATGGATTTTTATGTTTTTTTATTTTTCAAGACCAGTCTTAGCTCTTGTATTTATAATTCCTGTGTTGAATGAAGATCAGATCTGAATGCTCTGATCAGTCAGTTACACTGCATTATATATACAGATACTTTGAAGGAATCATTATTTATGTTTTCTTTGTTTGGTATCAACACTGTGATTCTCTGTATTTCATTCAAATTGCTTCACTTCTTTTTACTTGATCTGTGTGTCCATTAAATAAACAATGTTGTCTTACTATAAACGGACTTTTTAAATACTTTTTTCACAATTTGAATATTGTTTTGTATGCAGACGTTAGTGGCTCGCTGTTGAAAAGGTCTCCGAATTAAACGAAATTGGTGTCAAATGTTTAAGCTACGTTTGAGCAGCAAAAAATTTTGTGCCGCTATAATTTTAAAGATATTGATAAATGTTTCCAAAGGTCATCAAAGATTAACGAGTCAAACAAATTTGGTGTCAGTCAACTGCTTCTACAATTTTAGCAGCACAAAAATAAAATGTCTTTTTTTAAAGTTATTACAGTCCAAACAGCAGCACAGATGACTGACACAATATTTCTTTTAATTTTGTGAATGTGGACTGGCTAGTTGACCTTTGACCTCTAGGAACATTTATTAATATCTTTAAAATGAAAACTATTTGACACCAACTTTACTCTGCTGTTTGTTGGCTCATCAAAATGTTGCTGAAGATGGTATTTTTGTAAATATTACTCCCAGAATGCACTGCGTTAGGAAGGGGAGGAGCTTCAGGAGAGGAAACTCTGATGTCATAATTTATCAGCTACTGTCTCCATAGCAACTAGTGAAAAAAAACATTGAAAACAGTGAAAATGTTTAATCAAATACCTGTGAATTTTAACGCAGAACTAAAAACCAATTTAATCAGGGATTAACCAACATTATTTACACTCCACTGATTAAAGTTTATTTAATTTATTTACAGTCACAGAAAACATAACATCAGTGACATTTTAGATACATGAAAAATGTGAAGATAGAAGGAAAAAACTACGAAAACATAAAGGACAGAATAGAGCCCGGAGTAAAACCCTTGAATGCTTTAGCTGAAACATTATAATAATACAACAAAACATGCCTCAAGTAAAATTACACCATCATATTTTACAACAAGTTGGTTAAAAAAAGCTGCCACCTGTGGCAGCTGGTAACAGTTTGTAAGCGAGCTGTGAGATGATTGGTATCGTGGGAAAATCAGCCGTCAGTAAAGGACGACGTGCTCGTTCAGGATTGTAGCATTGAAGCGGCACTATCTGCTCTCTTTTGATGAAGAGAGACTTTAAATACCGATCACAGTCTCAGAAATGAGGGGAATGTTTGAGAGTTTTCCATCACCTGTCACTGTCCTTCGTCCACCTTCAGCTCCTGCAGCTGTTCCTGGACGGCCTCCAGGTCCGCGGCCTCCTGCGACTCCTCCGACTCCTCCGACTTCTCTTCTTCTTCTTTCTCTGTTTGCTGGTTTGACTCTTCCTCCTCCGTCTTCGGCTCCTTCTCCAGGTTCTCTGAGCTCTCAAAGCAACCCGAGTCCCGCGGCTCCTTCGAGTTTTCAGCTGGTCTCTCTTCCTCCTCTTCATCTCCCTCTGGCTCAGATTCATCTTCAGCTGAAAGATGGAAAATAAATCAGGTTTAAGTACAGGAAATGTCAAAAGAGTCTTTAACTTGTCTTCAGAGAGTATGACGCTGTATTAGAGCCAGTGCAGATAGAAAAGAAAAATTAATCCTATAAATCTTCTAGAAGAAAAAAAAAAAAAAAGGAAATTTCTGAGTTTGAGCAGTCAAAAATTTTCTAGAGAAAACTCAGTGTTAGATTAATCTGAGAAATTTTTGAGGAAAAAAAAAAGAAATTTCAGAGTTTGAAAAATCAAAAATTTGCTAGAAAAAAATTAAATTTTAGATAAATCTCAGAAATTTGTGAGAAAAAATAGGAAATTCTGAGTTTCAAAGTTTAAAATTTTCTAAATTTCAGATTTTTTTTCTAGCAAATTTTCAACTTCTCAAACCCAGCAGTTTTCTTGCTTTTTCTAGAATATTTCAGATTTTTTTTTTGTGAAAATGTACTTTTTCTACCTGCCCCAAAACACCACTGCAAGACAAAGATAATGCACTGCAAAACATAAAATCTCACAAAGTATTTTGTCTAGTTTCTAGTGCAAATATTTTAATACCATGTAAATATGATAAAACTAACTCACAATCAACTTTTTAGCACAACATAGGCACAAAATTCCAATATTAAGGAATTTTTAGTCAATAATTCCTTAATATTGCCTGAAGAATTATAGTTCCAGATTATTTCAATTGTAGCTATAATCTGACAGTGGAACAAATAAAAATAGATTTATAATATATGGGTAAAATATCTTGTTCCACTGGCATATTATGTCACTAATAACTAATAAGATTTGCATGTCAGTTTGTGTAGTTATTGACCTTTTAGGGCATTCAGACAGGTCAAACTGAACAAGGTTTCCCTTTATGCTGATGATATTTTGCTTTTTATTTCTAATCCCAAAATTTCTTTTCTGTTTGTATTGATCACTTATCTAGTTTTGCTTACTTTTAATGTCATAAATTAATTATATTTTTGTTTGTAAAACTCTCTTTTGTAATAAATAAGAACTCAATGAATT
Organism: Brachyrhaphis roseni; assembly: GCA_903066815.1. Classification (NCBI taxonomy): domain Eukaryota; kingdom Metazoa; phylum Chordata; class Actinopteri; order Cyprinodontiformes; family Poeciliidae; genus Brachyrhaphis; species Brachyrhaphis roseni. The sequence continues at coordinate 30,133 of CAEFZY010025019.1, read as the reverse complement.
ATGAATATTTTTACTCAATGTTTGTTTTGTCCTTTCTTGATCTCCTCATTTTATATCCTGGAAAGAGAAAACTAAAGAATTAATTCCATTATTTCACTTTAGAATTTAGTGGTATTTGGCTGACTTAATCTAAATTTAAACCAGAATTACAATAAATGGCTAAATAATGAAGAGCAATAAAATACATTCTATTCTTAAATTTACCACTGGACATGCTGGTCAAATTATAATTCAACAAAAGTAAACCAGTTTGTTTTGGTGAAACATCACTGAATATAAATTAAAATGGATTAAATCTGACAGAAAAAGCCAGTTTTCTTAGTTTTTCTCCTAAATAAATAAAAAGATTCTTCAAAACTTTATTTCCAGTTCCTGGTCTGAACAGCAGCCGTCGAGCAGCATTAATCTGAAATATGACGGGTTTTGCTGTGTTTGGACTTACAGTCTCTGAGCAGGTCAGCTGCGTTCAGGATCTTGGAGCGGTGATCTGGGTTTGTGATGTTCAGCTCGTTCAGGTGAGACTCCTTCAGTCCGGTGAAGTCCTCCAGGCTCTGGAAGCCATGCATGGACAGCAAGGAACTCAGCTCCTGAAACGCAAACAGAGTGAAACTCTCATCAGACTGTGATTAATGTGTGGACAGGAACCAGAGAGGTAGCAGCTCGGTCCACGTACCGTCAGGCCAATGCGGTCCAGGACTTCCTCCAAGGTTTTGGGCTTGGATTTGGACCGACCGCCCTTGCTGTGGCAGCGTTTCCTCCTGGTTGGAGGCGTCTCATCAGGCAGAAGGTTGACATAGATGAACTTGAAGGATCCCACTTTGTTGTTGAGCTTTCCTGTCCAGGTTCCCACAGGGGGCTTGTCGATGATGTGGATAATGTCACCTTTCTGTAAAATAAGACGTAAAGCATCGAGATGACGGTTTGTTCTAATGAAACCTCGGAAACCTCATTAAAGGATGCCTTTTTTGTACTTCAATTTGGGTCTTAACTGTATCTAAAAACAGTTCAAATGTTTAAAAAAGACACCCATTCATTTTGTGGCTATAAATGAGTGCTTTTTTGGTGTCTGGAAAATGAGCCATTTCAAAAACATAAGTCACATTTCACCGTTAGCTAGCAATCCCAGCAGAGTTCTGCCTGTTACCTAGCAACCCCAGCAGATCTCCAGCATATTTGGTCAGTAGGTTTCACCGCTGCATGCTCTGTACAATGGCTGCTGGAAAACACAACTGTTTTGTTGTTGACCTAAAGTCCAGATACCACTTGGTTGTGCAGGATGCTCTACTTCTGCTTATCAAAGATGTTCCGTCATATAACTGACATTTGTTTTCAGCCATTTTCACCAATGAGTGAAACTAGAGGTGGGAGGCTCAAGCCAAAATATCCATAATATTGATACCAATATCAATATTGGTATTGATATTAGTGTCAGTGTGGAAAGACCGATGCTTAAATTTTAACAATGTTGTGGGCTGAGTTTGAAAATTTAGACTTTTCAAACTCAGGAATGTCCTTGTTTTTTTTTTTTAGAAATTTCTGAGACTTTTTTGGTAGAAATGTACTACCCCTGTTTTCTACCTGATACACGGTTGTACTAAAACAGCTCATTCTAAAAAGAGTTCAAAACAGCAGAACTGAGCAAACTAAAATCTCATTATCTAAGAATGTGAAAAATGTAATGAACATATTTTGTATCAGCTATAGACCTATCTATTTTGTTTTTTTTACTCTTTTTTTAATGTTTTCCTTAAATTGAGTCAGTGTGTTTAAACATTCAGAAAGCGTCGGGCCCTGCAGATCATTCTTCCTTTGCAGAATAATAATCAGCTGAGCCGTCTTGTTTCATGGAGCTAACAAGCTCCCAGGAGGACGACAACAACCAGACAGCAGACTCAGCTAAAGGCCAGATCACAGACAGACTCACTTGGAGTTTCAGCGACTCCACATCGTAGGGACTGGGAGTGAAGTCGGTGTGTACCAAGGCGCGGCCGCAGAAAGGCCCGTTGTAGGCGCTGTCCTCCAGCCTCATGCTGTCCCGCTGGCAGTACCCGCTGTCCAGGCTCTGCCTGTCGCTGCCTGGAGACAACAGACGGTTAGGGCTGGACAATAAATCAGTAACAATATGTATCGCTATAGACACATCATTAATATCAATAGATAATAGAATATTCAACATATAGAATATTCACTGAACTCTAATTCAGGACCACACAGCATTCTGGGAAATGAAGGCAGAGGAAAAGCTTTAGCCGTTCAACCTGTCATGGCTAGCTAAGAAATTTTGGTGGCATCATTTTATGAAGGATTCTTCATAAAATCAAGAAAATCATCTTCATGAGACTGTCTAGGGAAAACAGAGTGTCTTCAGTCAGAGGCTTATTCAAATTTGCTGTAACACAGACTGCTACAGGAGATGTTTCCTACCAACAGCCATCAGAATGTACACTAACTCTGAAGAATCTGAATTAATAGGAGTGACAACAACATTTAATTTACCTTTGGGATCAATAAAGTATTTTTGAATATGAATCAACTAACTCTCACTTTTTGGTTGCCTAGCAACAACCTGCTTTGTAGCAAGAAGTTTCAAGTTCCACTTAACTTTGGTTGCCTAGCAACGACCAGTTAAGTTGTCTTATTTAGGATTATGCACAAATTATTTATCTGTCTTATGTCATGTTGACTTGTTAGGTTTTATGTGTTCATTTACACTGCAAAAACAAAACTTTACCAGGTAATTTTGATCTAATTGTTTGGTAAAAATATCTTAGTACATTTTAAATAAGACAAAACTAACTTACAAGTAACTTTTCAGCAAAATATAGGTGCTTGTTTTAAGCTAGTAATTTATTAATATTGATTTAAATATAAGTCCTAGTTTCACTTATGACTAAACATTTTTCTCATGTAAGTAAAATAATCTGCCAACAGAACAAGTACCTTTTCATCAGTATTAAGGAATTATTGACTTTAACAAAGCTCCTATATTTAGCTGAAACATTAATTTAGTTTTGTCTTATTTCAAGATATTTTCATTTTAAACCAGATAAAATATTTGGTAAGGCTTTTAGTTTTTGCAGTGGGAGAGATTTCTCTGTTCCCTCCTTCTTTCATTCTTTGCAATATTATTAAAATCTATTTTTTAACCATCTGTCAGCAGATGTCAAATATGTATTCCTTTTAGGAAAAAATAATAACGGTAGCTCCAATTATTTCTGAGTGGTGAAAACTTGTCCAAACATAAAGACTGTGACACAGTTACAGTGAATTAAATGTTTTCTCTGAGCAATTAAATTTGTCCATAAAAGGGCATCATGTTTGTTTGCCTCTGTGGTGGTTCTTGAAGTTCGCAGGCTTACTGGCAGAGAGCTGGCGGCTCACTGGGCTGGGAGTCGTGTCCTCTGAACCAGTGGAGCAGACGGACGTCCTCTGTCCCGCACTCAGGTCTGGAAGAAAGTCTGAGGAGACGGGGGACAGCTCCTCGCCGCTCTCCGCCTGGAGAAACAAAACATTTAAAAAAATAACGTAGCTCAGAGAACTGTTGACTTTTAATTAAATTGAATGACGAAACACTAAATATCAATGAAATATATTGAACCACTGTATGTTCTGGACTATAGAGCGCACCATACTATAAGCCGCAGCTACAATAAAATATAAAATAAAATAAACTGAAAATGTACATATATAACTCGCACCGGGCTACAAGCCGCATGGTTCAAAGCGTTGGAGAGAAAAAAAAGTAGTGGCTTATAGTCCGAAAAATACGGTAGTCCTGTTTTTCTTGCTTGAATAGCAGTCAATAATAAAAAGAATTAGAAAAACATTAATTCTATTTAAATTATTTCTGCTAAATATTATTTGTTATCACAAATAATTTGAAATGTTGATAAAATTGATCAATAAATAAATTCACTTAATTTTGCATATTGAAGAGAATTTATTTATTTAAATATTAATTTAAATAAATAAATAAATATTTAAGTGTAATAAATAAATATGTATTTATCTGAATAAATAAACAAACATTTATTTAAGTAATTAAATAAATAAAAATTTAATATTTATTAAAAATAATTAAGTAAAAAATATAACCTAGCAGAGAATTATATTCTCAAAATTTAACTTAATCAAACTTAAAATTTTTTTTTATGAAGTTGTTGGATTATTAATCTGTAAAATGTTCTTGTATTTTATTTGGGAGGTAATGAAAACAAACTTAATGCACAAATTATTTATCTGAAACAAATAAATCACATTTCTTGCCCACAAGATGGCGACAAATAGCTTAGATTTCAATTATTGGTTTTATTGATTTTACTTTTTAGGAATTCAACATAATTTTATGTAACAAGCACCGGTAGCACAAATGTTGTTTTTCCAAAAGCAAATATACTTTTCGATAACATATACATGACATGTAATTATATTTTTATTGTGTAAATGTGCACAATGGTTACCACTGGTCTTAATCGTTTGCATTAATAATAGTCATTTTCTTGACATATTAAAATCAATGTTCATCTTTCTTTACCTTATAACTTTCTTTAATTGTATGTTCTCAGATTTTTCCTATTTTGAAAAGACCAGCAGGCATCTGTAGCACCTCATATACTTTAAAATATATTATTAAATGTTAAAAAATATAGCATCTAAATGTGATGAATACTAATTTTTTTGTTTAAAAAAATATTTTTTTAAATAATTAAAATTTAAAAAATATTCGATCAAATTGCTGGATCATTAATCTGTTAACCGTTTCTGTATTTTATTAACTTATTTGAAATACATGCAGCGCATTTTCTGACCACAAGAGGGAGGCAAAGAGCTCAGAATAACAAACTGGATGTCTTTTTAAATAAGGTTAATCTGGAACACCAACTAGTGCGTTTGGGCTGTTTTTCTAGGGCTGAAAACATTTTTCTATTACATTTTCTAAGGTTTTAATTTGTCAGGTTGTGTTTTGCTCACCCCCTCCTCAGCCAGGGCCTTCTGCACCATCTTCGATGTTTTCCGGGTCATCGTACGGGAGATGACGTTGCGCCATTTTTTCCCAAGTTTGCTGCCACTTTTCACTGCTTCTTCTTCTGTCACATTGTCTCCCGCCTAACACAAGACAAAAAATAAAAAACACCAGCTCTCTGTCAACACCTGTGAGGTTACAAGAGATCACAGAAAGTGTAAAACAGCTGCCTGTCCCTTTAATGTCACAAAGCTGAAGCCGGTTTATCGTGATCGCTCAGGCAAAATAATGGTTGAATTCTCACGAACTAGAAAACTTGAGGGTTTGTGGTCTTGGTTTTTGAAAACCCACACACACGCACGCACACACACACCCACACACACCTGCAGCCTGGTGATTCAAGGAAACTGAGGTTCTCACTATTTCTACAAGGCGGTTACTCAATAGGTTTGATTACATACAACATGAATACATTGCAACAGGAGCGCATCCACACGACATCTCTTGGTCAATTTGTTTTTCTGACTAACTAAAGTCGCCATCTTTATCCATTTCAACCCTTCCTAAATTCATTTTAGGAAGGGTTTGTACCTGATTTGTACCATTTGTACCAGGTACAAACCAGGTACAAATGGTTTGTACCTGGAAACAAACCATTTCACTCTCTTGTGACCAATCTGTTGTGCATCAGTTTATTTCCCAAAGTTAAGTTCATTACACTGTGAAAACACAAAACCTGACCAAGTGTTTTTAGTCTACATTCTAGTGCAAATATCTTAGTGCACGTTAAGTAAGAAAAACTGACTTATAAGTAACTTTACAGCTTGTTTTAAGTTAATACTTATTTAAAAAGTACTAGTTCCAATGGTAGATTATTTTTCCACTCCAGTGGAACGAGAACTTTATCGAATATCAACACATTAGTAATGAAAACGTAGCTATTGCTTTCCATTGCTTTGGCTGTGGTTGCAACACATTTAGTTCTTCATGTCTGCATGTTTACCATTATTATTTCTGTTAGCATCTTGTTAGCATCACGGCCTTTACTAAACCGTGTTTCAGACAGGAAATGAGCAGAGAGGCGAGGAGAGAAAATCATGCAGCAAAAGCCTTGAGGTTTTTATTAAACACCAAATTACATCATCAGGGATTAACAGCATGTACAGCCACACTGCAAAAACACAAAATCTCACTAGTTGTTAATGCAAATATCTTAGTACACTTGAATTAAAAAAAAAAGTAGCTTACAAGTAACTTCTCAGCAAGAAATAAGAGTTTGTTTTACGTGAATAATTCCTTAATATTGATGAAAAGTAACTATTTCCAATGGCAGATTATTTCACTTATAACAAGACATTTTCCATGTTATAAGTGAAATAATCTGCCAGAGTTAGTAGTATTTTTTATTTACGTTAAGGAATTGTTTACTTACTACAAGCTTCTATATCTTGTTGAAAAGTTACTTGTAAGTTAATTTTGTCTTATTTCAAGTGTACTAAGATGTTTGCACTAGAAACTAGACAAGAAAACTTGGTAAAGTTTTGTCTTCTGCATGAATTCAATCTAGTCAGTTATGCAACTGGAGAAGTTTCTAATCTGACACTTTAATGCAACCAAACCCACAGCACTGTTTACCTATAAGCTGTCCAATCAGGACACAAATAAAGTGTTTTATTGCTGACGTATTTAATTCTCACTCAGATTTCATGGCTGAGTTAATTTGTCAGATTAAAATCTGATAACGGCGAGTCTTAAATGTGTTGTAATCTCCAGGGAAAGGCCCGTCAGATGCCAGGTTAATGCTTTCTGCTTCTGCTCAGCCTGTCTGACGCAGAGGCTCTCTGCTTGACTAGCTGTCACCAGAGGACATCCTGTCTGCTCGGTGCTGTCATCTGCACCGCACTGCTTCTCCTTCTTACTTCCTCTACGCTTCTGTACTTCTGCACTCCTTCGTCCTGCAACTCGCTCAACGCTGCCGAGAAGTGACTAACACTTTCTGCTGGGAGATTCACAGAAAATGTAAAGCGGCTGATTTAGAAACAAAAAAAAAGGGAAGGTGAAATGTAACTTGTTTCAGTCACAACTGACAGTAGTGAGGTTTCTCTCTGGGATTGAAGAAAAATGAGGAACACTGTGAAAACACTACCTGTAGGAACAACCATTCAGGAACTTAAAACGACAAAGATTGAGGTGCCCACTTCTACTTCTCCAGCCTTTTGTTTCAAACTGGTTTTGGGTGAGAGACTCACATGCTCGTCTAAGGTGAACTCCTTATCTTGCGTGCAGGGAGAGGTGGGCTTGTGCTTCATGAAATCCTTGAAGCTGCTGGACCTCTGCAAGGTGAGCTGCAAAACACGAAAAGGGCATGAAGAAAAAGCACAAACTGCAGCGGCACAAACACAAAAAAAGCACCAGATAAGTGACTGTTGGTGCACAATGGCTGCTGCTCGGTGATTTAGTGCTGCAACCCTGATAAGGCTTCTGCTCTTATCTTGTACAGGTCAAACAGTGAAAGCGCAGATGGATTTCTGGTTATGAAAACGATTTATAACGCTTTATTTTAAGGGATGTGCATAAAACTCACATAAACAACAACTGCTATGAACACAAAGGAGCCTTAATAAATGTTTATGATTCTTGTCATGAAGTGTCACTAACATTTTTAATGTCAACAGAGTAGAATATACTTGATTGATCCCCAAGGGAATTAGTTATTAGTTGACAAGTTATTTGAGAATACAAATATAACAATGAGTGATAAAATGTATAAAACATATATAAATGAATGCCTAAGAGTGATATAAGTAATTCAAAAAGTCACTAAAAAGTCCATTAAAAGTGACAAATTTGTATTACATAGTGAATAATGACACTTTTAAAGCAAAGTTGCAGAAAAACTTGAACTGAATGTCCATTACAAGTGTAAACATTGCATTAAAAGTGTCATTACTCACTAAAAAACACTTCATGACAACATTCACAAAGACTCCTTCATGTTTTTGACATTTATATCAGTCTTGTGCACAACCCTTCAAATAAAGTGTTACCAAATTTTAATTTTTTCACAAGCACACTGCAAAAACACCAAATCCCACCAAATATCGCAAATATCTCAGTACACTTGAAATAAGACAAAAATAACTCATAAGTAACTTTTCAGACAGATGTAGGAGCTTGTTTTACGTAAATAAAACTTTAATATTGATTAAAAAGTTTTAGTTCCACTGCAGATTATTTCACGTATAATAAAACATTTTTCTCCTAGTACTTTTTAATCAATAGTAAGGATTATTTTTACTGAAAACAAGCTTCTATAACTTGCTGAAAAGTTACTTGTAATTTAGTTTTGTCTTATTTCAGGTTTGCACTAGAAACTGGACCAAACACTTGTTGTGTTTGTTTTTTGCAGTGCAGCCAGAAATCTGTGTCCTCAGCTTTCTGCAAGCTGCAGCTCTACCTGTGACTTGTGTTTGTGTAAATATAGAGCAGAAAGGAAACGAGCGCGGCTGATTAACAGCTGTCGCTGAAATAAACCGCGCCACTAATATAGAGCGCTTAGCTGAAGTATTAATATCTTTGGAACTTCTTCACATTTTGTTAAAAGGAGAAACTGAACTTTATTGGTATTTTTTTCTGATGGACTGACAGAAAGTTGCAGGTATTTCAACCATCAGCAGGGCTGGATTTAGAAGGATGTGAGACCCTGGGCTGGAGCCAGTTTTTGTGCCCAAAAATGTCTCCACTAGGAAAAAATACTTTAACAAATGCAAGTTGCAGTACATTAATAATGTAATAAACATTACATTTAATAAAATGAGTCCTAGACGTCAGCAGGTACGAATTAATGTCTGGTAGTTTAATACCAATAAATCCATGATGTTCCCAAAGAAACTGACTGAGTTCATAATTTTCCAACATTTAGATATTGTTTATTTTTATAAAACTTCCAAAACATTAACAAAACTCATCTAATTTGGGGATAGTAGTTTCATATAACTACCAAGAACCTCTGTAAGCTTTTTCACCTGAGTCAATTTGTCAACTTTCTAAATCACATTTCTGCCAGTTTTGATCTTCTAGAGCTGAAATGTTTTTCTCAAGCTCTTTTGGACTGGATGGAAATTATTTTTGGTATCCCCCCCACCAAGTCTTCCTACAGATTCTTAATTGGATTTAAGTTTAAGTTTGGACTTTGACTAGGACATTTTAACTTTCAGGTTCTGCTGGAAGGTGAACCTTTGATCCAATTTCAAGTATTTTGTATTTTATGTAATTGAGTAGATGTAACTAGTTACAACTCATCTCCTTTAAATAAACTCTGCTCTGACTGTAAATACTACTAAAATATATTTCCAGTTTGCGGCTGCAATGTGACAAAAGGGGAAAACATGCAGCTGGTATTTTTAGAAACCCTGATAGTTTTTAGTTGACGAATGTAAGCAGTTGCTACCAACTCAGGTTAAATCAACAATTGGTTGGTTTTGTACAAGAACCACAAAAAGTTTCTTATCTGAGTAGATAATCTACTTCCACCTGTTTGCAGCGCCCCCTACATGTCTGGTGGAAAATTGCAACAGAACTTTTAAAGGATTTCTGTCAGTTTTGGCTTCGTCTCTCATCACGCGTCCATTTATACGTGACTTCTGGAGTGAAAGACGAGAATTAAAGTCTTCTTGGCTGCTTCCCAGATTAATGCTAATGTCCATTTTCACTAAAGTTTTCTAACAAATATAAAAACTTATATTTGTTAGAAAACAAGAGGACAAGAGGACTCTGTTTACCAATTAGTTGATTTCTTAAAGCAACTTGTTGCACTAATTTTTTGTTTTTCAGCTATTAAAATGATGAGTATCTATTTTACACAAGTGCAAACTCAATAAAGATCGTTTGACAAAAAGGAACCCCGCAGCATGATGCTGCTAACACCGTGCCTAATGGTGGAGATGGTGTATTTATAGTATTTAACTTTGCACAGCATTCTGCTTATAACCCAGACAGTTTAACTTTGTGGTGAACTTTATTTAGGTGCATCAGAGTTCTTATCATGATAAGAGTATTGATTTATCGCTGCCATGATAAACTTCAGTAAATAAAAACAAAACTGATAACATGATCAGAAATGTTATTTTTCTTTACTGTTTGTTGCACGAGAGCTTAAATAAATGCCAGTATATTTGAAAATATGATTAAATGAAGTAACTGTTTAGTTTAGTGATTTAAATCTAACTTTTTAAATTGATCCTGAAGAAGTCTGTTTTAAATAAATATTGTGTTTGTGGCGCTATGAATGCTGGGCCATACAGTGACAGTCAGAGTAAAACTCTAACTGCAAGTCGCCTGGAACTAATCAGAGTAAGTGGGCTTAATAAATTATGTAATTTCATTTGTAAAAATTTGATAAGACAGAAATCTGTTTTCCACCTGTGCTCCACTTTGTGTTGGTCTGTTGCACAAATCTCAGTAGATTTCATAGAAGTTTGTGGTTATACTGTGATAAAAAGGTTAAAGAAAACTTTTGCAAAGATCTATAAGTGATGAAAGTAGTGAGACAACATCAGACTTCCAGATCGAATCTTTAAAATATGCTAATTAGGATGTCAGAAAATAGGAAATACTGGTTTTCATACTTCCTCATCATCGATGTTTGACATTTTGTGTATGTCCAAGTCCTGAAAACTTCTTTCTTTGTTGTACAAATTGCAATTTTCTTGCACACGTACTGAAATTAGAAACTGCTGATAACCAAATTGGTTGCGATTTTAACTCCTTTGCATAACTATCCACAGGCAGAGTTTTCCCTCTATCTGTGCCGGAAACTCTTTGTCTAATTTTCCGTCGAACTGTGGCGCAGCGCAAAAAATCTTATCGCAGCTCATCCTTCTGTCTCTGCGTGCTGAAACCACAGGAAACGGGCAAAGCTTGAGCAACTGCTGCCAGCCAATCATTGCAGACGTTGTAGCAGAGTCAAAAACCTGAAGAATTAAAACCACAGGTGAAGTCAGACAAACTCGCTGACCTTTAACATCTCGAGTTTTTGCTGCAACGTGATCGAATAAAAGCTGTTGAAAATTGAAGCCACAATGAGGAGGTCCTCCGGCCTCGATGACTCCCTGAGCAAATAAAAATGTTTTCTGAGAACAAAAACGAGGAGATGTGTAATGACAAGATGTCAATCAGACCACAGGAGCAGGGCTGAGGATGGAAAATAAGGGCACTGGTGTCGAGTGTGGGAGGCGTGCTGATTTGCTGACAGCTGGAGACGAAGCCGGCTGAAGCCACAGAGTCTTTTCTGACTCAATCTGCATCTGCAATGAATCACCAGGCCAGAACAGAGGAACTCACAAAGCATAAGCTGCAGCAGATAGTTAGGAAACACACAAAAGGACCTAAACTAGTAAAACATATGAGAGGTTTTTAAAGTTCTGCGTTTGTGGGGGTTTCAGGTTGACCGCAGAGCTCTGCACTAAGTTGAGCTGACATCCTGTGTGTTTAAAAGACTTAGACAAAACCAGCAGAGTGTGATGGAGTTCACTGGAGTTTTACTACAAAACGGTAAAAACATTAAACTCAGTTTTATACACACCAACCAGGCTTTATTGTTGGCTTCCCAAAGCAAAGTCAGAAGCAGAAACTCACCTTCTTCTTCTGCGTCTGCTCCTTCTCTGAAGCGTTCGATGGCCTTCGCCTCAGCATCTTCTTACAGTTTTCTCTCCGGACAAGAAAAGCTGCGAGAAGGCTGCAGAGTTTAATCACCTAATGACGTCTGTCACCGCGCTGCCACGGTCTGGAGCGAGGTGAGGAGAAAGAGAAGAGGGCTGAGGTGCGCTCTGCTGCAGAAGAGTGAAGTGAACAAGTCAGGAAGTCACATGGCTGCAATGAAACCAAAAAGGCAAACCCTGTTTCTGCTGCTCAGAAGCTCAACAGGGCTACTGGGTTGGTTACATGCATTACTCATGGTTGTGTGCAATTAGCTTCCTTGAAAAAAGTGAACTTATACGCTCAACAGTTCTCAGGCGCCATTATGACAAGTTCTGCACTGCAAAAACACAAAATCCTACCAAGAGTTTTTGTCTAGCTTCTAATACAAATGTCTTAGTACACTTGAAATAAGAGAAAACAAACTTAGAAGTAACTTTTTAGCAAGATAAACCTTGTTTTAAGTCAATAATTCCTTAAAAAGTCCTAGTTCCACTGGCAGATTATTTTACTTATAACAAGACATTTTTCTCATGTTATAAATGAAATAATATACCAAAGAACTAGAACTTTTTCATCAATATGAAGGAATTATTTACTAAAAACCAGCTCCAATAACTTGCTAAAACATTCCTTGTAAGTTATTTTTGTCTTATTTCAAGCATACTAAGATATTTGCACTAGAAGCTGGAAAAAATGACTTGGTTGGATTTTGTGTTTTTGCAGTGATGACAAGTTCTGCACTGCAAAAACATAAAATCTTACCAAGTATTTTTGGTCTAGTGAAAATATTTCAGAAAAAACTAACATACAAGTAACTTTTTAGCAAGTTATATGAGCTTGTTTAAAATAAGTAATTACTTAATATTAATGAAAAAGTTCTAGTTCCACTGGCAGATTATAACATATTATAAAATGGGAAAATTTATTGTTATAAGTTGAATGATCTGCCAATTGAACTAGTACTTTTTCATCAATATTAAGGAATTATTGATTTAAACAAAGCTCTTACATCTTGCTACCAAAATGCTTGTAAGTTAGTTTGTCTTATTTCAAGTGTGCTGAGATATTTGCATTAGAAACTAGAGCAAAGTGTTATGAAGTGTGAAAAGATTCAAATAAATTTTTCAAAGTGCAATTTGCTCAAAATCAGTCGAATAAAAGCTCCATGACTTTGTTCCTAAGGTGATGTATAAGTAAACAAATCCCACCTGTTTATTTATACTATTCAGATCAGCAACAGTTTTACAGTCAACATTTCAAAATGTATTAATAGTGAGCACATGTAAAGTGTGGAAGTGAAAGACGATCAAGGATGACATATTTGGAAACTGCAACGACTCTGCAGCTGCCAACCACTGAGGCTACAAAAATCTCCCAGCCAGGACAATCGCAGCAGCAAATGTTCATGCAGCTAATAGCTTATGAGATAAATTTGTTGCAACGTCAGTCACAAGTTCCAGAAGAAACAGCCGTTGGACAAAAATACAGGAGTGACTCAGAAAAATGTCTGCGCCTTTTTTATTTAAAACATACAGTCAGGCTGCAGGACAGGGAGGCAAAAACACGATCAGGCAGCGAGCGCAGAGAAGGAAGTTCAGTGCAAGGCAACTTCAGCTTGTTATTTCAGTGGTGTGAAAACCACATGAGAAGTGGATGCCCTGTTTGAGTTTCCTGTCACTTGACTGCAGGTTGGCAGCCAAACTCATCTGTCTTTATGATCACAAAGGTATGAAAACAACAACCAGCAGCTGAGCAGCAGCGATATGGTGATAAATTCATCATGTGAACCTCAAAGCAATGGCAGATTAAATGTAATGCAGACAAACAAAAATGTCTTGAATGAAAAATTACTCAATATATCAGATGTTAAAGTATTTAAACATAAATTATTAATAAATGTAGTAAATGTTTGGCCACTTGTTGTGCTGTGGAGCAACATTTCCTCAAACTCTGTGACCTCATTTTGTTTATAATCTAGATGTAAACAATGATGCAGCTAAAAATCAACTAGTTACACCTGAGTGCACTGCAAAAAAACAAACTCCTACCAAGTGTTTTAGTCTAGTTTCTAGTACAAATGTGTTAGTACACGTAAAATGAGATGAAACTAGCTTACAGGTAACTTTTCAGTAAGATATAACAGCTTGTTTTAAGTAAATAGTTCCTTAATATTGATGAAAAAGCACTGGTTCCACTAGCAGATTTTAGCATTTATAAAAAGACATTTTTCCAAGTTAGAAGTGAAACAATCTGTGAGTGGAACTAATAGTTTTTCATCAATATTAAGAAATTATTGACTTAAGCTGTTGCACTAGAAACCAGAACAAAGATTTTGTGCTTTTGCAAAGTGAAGTTTCTCTTTTGCTTTCCACATTCAGGACTCCAGAGCTGCCCAGACAATTAAATATAGAATATAATTATATATTATACTGTATAAATAAATATATGCATTGTTTTTGATGATAACCCTGGTTTTAAAAAAAAAGTTGGTTGATTGTTTTGCATGAATACTCACCTCTTCTCGATATTATTCAGTAGATGCATCTTTTACTGCAATCACAGCATGGAGATCAAGCTGCACATCTGGATGCTGCATTTTACTCTATTCTTCTTTGCGTATAAGGATTGGCTATAAAATACATTTTTAAGATCTGCTACAAATTTTATATTGGATTGAGGTCTAGTTTCCTAATATTAAAAATCACACAGATAAGATTTAGGGAAAAAGGCCCTCTAAACCTCATTTAGTGTAATATGTATAAATGAAGGAGTGGCCCATAAAGACTGGGGTAAACAGTTGTTAACTTAGTAAATAAATGCAAAATAAATGTGGATTTAAGTTTGTAAAGTTACATTCAAAAATTAACTGCTGTAATTTAGGTTATTTAGCCAGTCAGTTAATTTACCAGGCAAAAAAATTTTGCTAACAGCAAAATATTTCGCCCTAAAATAAATATTTAACTCAGAGCTAAATATTTAGCTAACATGCGATAACCGGAAGTGGACTTTCAAAAATAAAAGCTGGGTCGGCCAGTTACTCTTGCTGTTTCATTTGTATTTCCATCACCTTAGGTTAAACTGAAATAAGATACAGACATGATACTACATTCCTAAAGTGACATGAGCAACAACGGAAGTGAATCAGTCACGTCAGAAGAAAAGGCCCACCTCTTATTTTGGTTGTCCACTTCCGGTTATCGTCAAGATAGCTAAATATTTGGCTTACTAGATTTGTACACTAAAGTGTTCTAATTAAACACTGAGCTTGAAACTGTGACATTTATAAATAAATGAATATTATGGTGAAAATGTGACTTAGAAAAATGAACTCCTATTTTTCTTTGTCTGATGAGAGGCTAAGTACCCTAAATTATTGCTGTTAATTTTTGACTGTAGCTTTACACCAAATATAAAGCATTGTCTGGTTCGTTTAGAAATCCAACCTTGACAGGTTTTAATCTCCTTCTGTAATTTCTCTTAGAGCATAAATGTGTATTTGGATCTTAACAACAATAAGTGTGACTCTGGTAATCCTCCAAAGACCAGTTAAAAATGTTATTTTAACTTTTACAGAGGACACATGGTAAATGGACATAAGACAAATGCATGATCAGAGGAATCTTTTATTTATAGACAAGAATCATCTCATGCTAGTAGTTCCTTATTTCGTCCTTTACAAATAATGGAAAAAATAGAAAATGCATAGGCAACCTCTTCTAAGAGCTGTCTATAGCAGTTTTAAAGGTTTTTAGTGAGCTGAGTGTGTTAAGGCAGGGTGGGAGGTGTTGCACATTTACACCTTTAAGATGCAGGACGAGTTCCAGGAAATGAGCCGAATAGAGCTTCGCAAACTAAAGGCATAATGATTAAGTTTGAAGACATATGCTGTGAACCAAAAATCAACTCATTGACGAAATAAAGAATCTGAAAGCAAAACGTAATTTCTGTTGGCTGGAACATATTGAAACATAAGCTGTGTACAATGTGGTAAGCTGAAAAAGTGGATTTTGTGGCATTTAAAGGAAATGAAAAAGCTTGGGGAAAGGAACTTATTTACTTTTCTTATAAATAGTCAGGGTGGGGTAACTTACAGTAACTTATCAAGCACATTCTGATAAAACCTAATAACACTTATGATTACATTTAAATCATTTTAATATGACACATTTGTTTAAGAAAAGAGGCAGAGAGATTAGACACTATAATAATCTTTCAAATGTAATTTAATTATGACTGGACAATCTCATACTAAACATTTAGCAAAAATCTAATCGTTAACTTTCTATAAATTATTGTTGTTTCTTGCGAATTTAGGTTCAAACCAAAGTTTTGATTTTGTTAGCATGTTCCTTCTGACTAGAAGTACTATTTATCCCATCTAGAATCTGACACAAAACAACAGCAAAAAAACAAAATGGCGGATGAAGTTAAAGATTAGGCAAACGGCAAAAGAGGGCTTCCAACCTCAAAGATTTGGAGCTGATATCCAAAGATAAAATGTCAAAATACCAGTCGAATCATCCAAAAACTATTGGTACCACTAAAATTTGATGCACCCCATTTTTACCAATAGAACAGCAGTTGAGCTACTTTTGTTCCACAAGATTCAACCATCAGTAAAATCAATGTTTAAAGGGATTTGTAAAGGATGTACGAACTCTTCATGTGAATAACGAGGTTCCGGTGACTGGCAGAACAAACACCTAGGCTACATGCCCGACTTAGCTAGCAGACAAAAGCTACATTAGCTAAGCTAATTTTGCTAGTTCGGCAGTAAGTACTACTGTAAATATCACTGATATTTATCTTAGTATTACAAAGAGGTGGGTAGAGTACTCAAAAAATATAATCGAGTAATAATTGTGATGTACTTATTATTATTAATATTATTTATAAGTTAGATAGAAACGAAGCTAGAGCTAGTTCTAAGCTTGGCTTGTTTGTTGTTGTCATAGCAACTCCATAGCAACTGCCTGCTAAGATGGCTGTCAGTTTCAAAGTTCATGGAAGTGCAACGTGACATGAGAACTATGTATTGGTTATACAATCAGCAACAACCTTATCAGTCCTCGTTGTTTCAAAGTGTGACACTTTATTAAAATATACATTATATTAGTTGGTCATACAAATGCCCAGTTTAAAACCTCAAACTATAACATCAAAAAAGAAAAAATCACAAAATATAATTTTAAATATTAAAAAACACACAAAAAATCATATATTTTCACACATATTTTAAATTATTAAATATATCTTACAATTTTAAATTAAAAAAATTCTAAATTTCTGTGCATCTGTCAATCTGGAGTAGCTGCTCGGTATAGACTGCATAGGGGTAACTTCTGAGTGCAAGTCTGCTGAGGAGTGCGGCAGGAGGAGACGCTCAGATGATGTTGTGCAGAGCGAAAACCAGAGCGATGAGGGTCAGGGAGGAGGAACAAACGGAGGCGGAGGATCCGGCCTCGGTGAAAGGCTGTGTGTTTCTCAGCATCCAGTCCTTCTCCTCCTGCAGCCCCTGGTTGTCCAGCTCAGGGCCCACCAGTCGACGAATCATCTCATAGTAATTATTCAGCCACTGCAGCTGGAGACGGAAATACACACATATATTATTAAAGGTGTTTTCACCTGATAGTCCGGTGGACTCGGTTCGATTGGAACCAAAACTGCAACATTTGTTAGATTTTCAGCTGATGCAGTTTGCTGTCACACTGCACTGCACCAAATCTTTTGAAAAACCCGTTCCCCTCTTCACCTGTGCTGGTGCTGCACCACAAACTACTGAATGAAACAACAGGCAGCCTCTGAAGAAGACACTGACTGAAACTTCCTTCTTCACAAAATGTAAACAAAAATGGAGAGGCGTCGAATTTTAGTGGTTGTAGGGTTTTCTCTTATCTTTGGTAAAAGACCAAGAGACATTTCTACCACTAGCGCTAGATTCTTGAGTTTGTTTTGGTTGTATTAACCCAGAATGCCCTGCTCTGCTCTGGACCAGTTGGCATTTACATATGCATTCGAGCTGCACCAGAGTTCACTTTTTTAATTTCCCAGGCACATACTGCCATTACAGTATAATGACGCCTCTGAAATTGGGCCTCTGTCTCTTTAAAAACTCCTGCTCTTTCTGAAACTCTGCCTTCAGGAAGTCATCACATTTTTACCAGCATTTCACCGAGAAGTAGCTCAGCAGATGTGCAGTTCCATCAGATATTTGCTAATTGCTGCTGGCTAGTCTGAAGGAGCTGAGTGGGGCAGGGCTGCTCTGTGAAACAGAAGCTCAGAAGCTTGAAAACTGCAGCTCTGAGAAGAAGCTGCATCTTGAAGGCGGAGCTTATTCCAACCAGGCATTTTGCTGAGCTGAATTGTTGCCATGTAGATTGAAGGATTTTCCAAACATTCATAAAAGAATAAAAGCAAGACTCCAGGTATACTTTTGTTGAGGGAATAACATTATAACATGATATGAAGCTCAAAAAAGTTGGTTTTACATAATACTGCCCTGTTAAGCAAACTGAGACCTAGATTTGCAGAGCAGGATTTGCTTTTTTGGTCCGAATTGGAGTTTGAAGACATATTCATATCTCCCCTAATGAACCGGACTTTCTTAGAAAACAAACTAGAGTTCAACTGAAGAGGGCCACACTTAACTGTGGGCACTCAAACTACGGTCAAACTGCAGGTAAGATACTCACGACTCTTCACTGCTCATCACAGCCTCGATTGAAGACTTCTCTCTCTGTATTCGAGTTAAAAATTTGACATGTTTGATCTATTTGTGACACTGAATGCAGAGTGAAGTTAAAAACTGAACTTTTCATTGGGTATTCTGAAATA
The DNA here is from genome assembly GCA_903066815.1 of Brachyrhaphis roseni. Lineage (NCBI taxonomy): Eukaryota > Metazoa > Chordata > Actinopteri > Cyprinodontiformes > Poeciliidae > Brachyrhaphis > Brachyrhaphis roseni. Next base: position 11,637 of record CAEFZY010025019.1, on the reverse strand, counting down.
TTTAAAGGCACTAATTGACCGTTATGATTTATTTATTACTACTTGTGATAAAACAATTGAAACAGTTTAAAAAATATATTTAACAAAAACTAAAAGATGGGAGTTAAGATACTTTATATTTCTGTAAAAACAAATCAGTTAAAACAATACATTAAAATATCTTTAAAAAAAAAAAGAAACAAAAACATAGAAGTTTGCTTCACACGTGGTTTTGTTTTCTTTTGCGTTGTTTTGATCTCAGAGCTGCAGAGACATTTCAACCACAAGAGTGAGAGGGGATTTTAGGAGGAAGCTAGAACCAATGTTGCAGGAAGGGGGAAGACAGGGTCCGTGTCACACTATCGAATGTCCCAGAGGTATTTACAAATTAAGACAGGAAACTGATGGCAGCGCGTTATAGTTCATGAATCTGCATCTGCCTGGTGTTTTGTAATTGAGAGATCGCTTCTGCAAAAGATTCCTCACCTGTTTTGCACTGAGGAGTGAAGTGTCGATGAGTTTTCTGTCGTATGGGACCAGAGACACAGTGTCAAATGTCAGGAAGTTATGCCCAAACTGAGAGACAGAAAGGTCCATTAGTGATAAAGTTACTATGAGAAACATTTTACCAATGATGAGCTACGGCTTTCTGTTTGCTCTCTACCTTCGTATGAACCGGAACGGTCACAGCGATGTCTTCAATCCGAATGCCAAAGTCATTCTCTTTGTAATATCCAGGTTCTGCAACCAAAAGGGAAACAGAAACAGATTTATATACATATTACAAAAAGTGTTTAATCACTTAGAGCTATTTTCTGGCTTTGTATTTTAGTCACTCTGCAAAAGCACAAAATATTACCAACTAATTTTTGTTTAGTTTCTAGTGCAAATATCTTACAACACTTGGAATAAGTCCAAATAACTTTTCAACAAGAAACACTCGATTATTAATTCACTGAATATTAATTCTTTAATATTCAGGAAAAATAACTAGTTCCACTGGCAGATCATTTAACTTGCAACTTCAAAAAATATCTTGTTACTAAGTATATTAATATTCTGGTGGAACTGGTACTTTTTAAATAAATATTAAGGAATTATTTACTTAAAAAAACTCCTATATCTTGCTAAAAAGTCACTTTTGGGTTAGTTTTGTCTTATTTTAAGTGAACTAAGATATTTGAGCTAGAAATTAGAACAAATTTAGTTGGTAAGATTTTATGTTTTTACAGTGTAGTAGCTTTTCTTAAGTAAATAACTCCTTAATATTTATTAAAAAGTACTATATTAATTGGCAGATTATTTCACTTATAACAATACATTTTCCCACGTTGTAAATTAAATAATCTGCCATGGACACCAATACTCTTTTCACGAATGTTAAGAAATTATTGACTAAAAGTAAGCTGTAATTTCTTGCTGAAAAGTTACTTTTGTTAGTTTTGTCTTACTTCAAGTGTATTAAGATATTTGCACTAAAAACCAGACAAAAATACTTGGTAAGATTTTGTGTTTTTGCAGTGTACGTGCTAATTCGTTCATTCATCAGCCATCTAGTTTTGCACATAATCAGATTATCTTTGGTAATAAAATGTTCCTTAAACCTCCCTAATTTCAGACATGTTTATACTTTATTAAATTATTTTAGTTAAGTTCATCGGAGTCCACAAACGAACTGATTTTGCGTTACCCTGAGAGGTTGATGAATTTACAAACCAATAGACGTGAACATGCCAGCTTTAAAGGGAATGTTGTTGCTCTGAAATCCAACCGGCCCTGAAAACACATCAGAATAAAACATAAAATGTTACATAAAGTAGGAAAAACAGTGGAAGCAAACCTACAAACATATCTGGTGTGACAACACTGTAATTCTGTTTCCTTATGATTAACAAAACCAGAATCTGAATATGATTTTTTTTTTTTTAAACATCCTGGTATATTTTCCTGCAGTCTGAATAAATTGTTTCTTAAAGGAGTGACTGAAATAGGACAGAAAAACACCTCTCCTTCTGGAGTTTTTTTTAAGGTTTTCTTATTTTAGTTAGAGAAACAAACCGGAGAGCTGTTTAGTTTTTCTCCACTCGGTGTCTGTGACAGAATAACCACCTCTACATGTTTTTTCCACCTAACAGCTACATTTTTATTTACTCTGGTTATCTTTGTATAACAATATCATTTATTTAATTATCTAAAATATTTACCAGGAACAAATGAAGCAAAAGCAGAGGAAATCTCTAAGGCTGGGGAGGTAAATACTTTTTCACAGCGCTTTAATATTCTCCTTTTTTACCGTCATACTGTGGCTTATTTACTTCAGCTGATGTGGGTATCGAGTGATGAAAACCACATCACAAGTGGTTGAATTGCAAAATGAAATGTTTGTTCACACGCCTGCGTTGTTTGCCAGGTTTTGTAATGCTCAACCGAACCCCCAGCTATTCAACGTAGTGCAAACTCTCTGAGATTTGGTAATCAAATTAGATTTATTTAAATATATATTAGTGTTTCTGTTTCTCTGTGGCAACAAGTATTTAAAGGGAAACTATTCAGATGTTTTTGTGCTTCCATTTGGGTTTCTACCGCTTCTAAAAACAGGCCAAGCGATAAAAAAAAGAAAACGTATTAACTTATTGCCGTTTGGAAAACGAGCCGTTTCAAAAACCTTCCAAATGTTAAGCCATATTCCATGGGCACTGCACTGTTACCTAGCAACCACAGCCCAGCCCAGCCCGGTTACCTAGCAACCCAAGCTGAACCCTAGCTGGTTCTATCACTGTATGCACTGTGTAATGTAAGTCAACAAGAAAACAAGAGTTTTCAAATAAAATTCAGAAATACTTTATTGATCCCAAAGGGAAAGTAAATGTTGTTGTAACTCATTAATTCAAAGTCTTCAAAGAGTTAGTGTACGTAGTGATGGCTGTTGGCAGGAAAGATCTCTTCCTGTGGTCTGTATTATAGTTGGTTGTACAGGAGGCTCCACTTCTGTTTTTCAAAGATGTACGGCTGTATAACAGCACATCTGTTTGAAGTCATTTTCACAAACGTTGAGTTGGGTGTCGTGGCAACCAGCAGATTGTTTGGATTTAAAGTGACAGGACGCCCTAATGCAGCTCATTATGAAAGGAGCTCAAAATAAGCAGAACTGAAAAAACTAAAACCTCATTATCAGAATGATTTTATGCAAAAAATGTAATGAAAGTGTTTTGCATTGCCTTTAGACCAAACCTGTTCAAGGAAGCATAATAGGTCACCTTTAAAAATCCTAATGAAAACCTTACACTCATGAACTCCAAAGTAGTTCCCCACTCCGTGACCGGTGCCGTGGCCGTAGTTCAGGCCCACCTCCCACAGAGCCCGGCGGCCCAGCATCTCTATGCGCACCCCTGTCGAGATACAAAAGGCCTTTTACAGAGCAGAAAGCAAACATCCTGCTGCAGAAACAGGAGAGCAATCTCCTCAACATGATGTGGAGGAAGAGAGCTCTCTAGTGGCGACATAAAAACACATTTCAGGGACGGGGAAGAGTAAATCCAACTCAAATTGTGCTCCAGAGTTTCCCACTCACCGCTTGTCCCAGATGGAAAAACAGTTTGAGATATTTCAATGTTTCCCATGAGAACTCGAGTGAACGCCTCCTGTCAGTGGAAAAACAAGTTTCAAATACAAAGACAAAAAATGATCCTTGACCTACTTTATTCATTTGTGTGGAAACTGTTGACAAATTTGAATTTAGTTAATTTAACTAGAGAAAAATTAGTTGAATTAAAAGTTTTAGTTGTCAGAGTGACATAATTTGTACATTATGAGTGAAAGAAATGCTAAATAAGTTCACTGAATGTATGCATACTACAGCAAGCTGACAAAAAGTATCGCTAGTTCAGTTAGCTTATCTTTTAGCTTTTCTTTTGTCAATCTGAGGTGAATTCATTAATTTTATTTAGTTAAACATAATGTCATAAACTCAGATTATTATCATTTTTGCTTTCAACTAACAAAATACAATTATGTGCACTGCAAAAACACAAAATCTTACCAAGTAATTTTTGTCTAGTTTCTAATGCAAACAGCTTAGTGAACTTGAAGACAAATATAACTTATAAGTAACTTTTTTAGCAAGATATAGGAGCATATTTTAAGTCAGTAACTCTTTAATACTGGTTTAAAAGTACTAGTTCCATTGTTAGATTATTTCACTTATAACACTGGAAAAATGTTTTGTTATAAGTGAAATAATTTGCCAGTGAAACTAGTACTTTTTCATCAATTTTAAATATTTACTGAAAATAAGCTCCTATATCTTGCTGAAAAGTTGCTTGTAAGTTACTTTTGTATTATTTCAAGTGCACTTGAATCTAGACCAAAGTACTTGGTAAGACTTTGTGTTTTTGGAGTGTACATAATTAAATTAAGTCAGTTATGCAAATGAAATTAGTATCTAATCTTCATTTTGTAGAGTAACATGAACTCATTGAAAAGACAAAGATATGCTAAGTCAATGATTCTTTTTTTTGAGTGCAATAAGAGGCTATTTAATGTAAATGTCACCTTCTGCATATCTGTGGGCGTCCCCCAGTGAACCGTGCGGGTGATGTCAGTGGTCCCGTCTCTGAGAGCAGTGAGAAACGCCGTGACTCATTTTTTGCTCACGAGACCTGAAGTGAAACTGGAGGAGAGCGGATTGACTCACAGATACTGACCGCCGGAGTCAACCAAGAACATCTCATCAACCGTCAGCCTCCTGCTGGTTTCTTCTGACGGACTGAAAAAAAACACAGGAAGTGATACCGCTGAAATATACGACAGTGTTTACTGTTAAAATACAACAGAAATATTTTTAAAGCTGTTTTTAATAAGAAAGGAAAATACATCAGGGATTGTTGTTTTCTCTAGAAACGCCTACGAGTTCACACATGTGTTGAGTTCTGAAAAAGTCTAAACTTTCTTTTTAATTGTTTTTAGACATCAGAGCAGTTGGTTGTTTGTCCGTTATACTTTCAGGTGGTTTAACAGAAAAGGTAAATTTAGATGCGAGACGAATATTTGAGTTTATTACTGTGACAAGCTGCATATGGTGAAGTTACTCAAACAACATGAAATCAGTCGTTGTTTAAAAATTATAGGAGGTTCTCATAATACCAGCTGCTTATTTTCCACTTCTTGTCTCATTGTAACCACAAACTGGAAATATATTACTGGTATGTATGTGACAGTAGTCCATATTTGTGAAGTTGAAGGAAAAGAATTTATATATTTAAAAAAACATGCTATTTGGTATAACACAAATAGCATGTCAGAGCAGAAACACAGTCAGAGCAGCATTAACAGAGTTGTGTAGTAATTAGTTACATTTGCTGAATTACATTTACTTGAGTAACTTTAAAAAAGAAAATAAAATAAAAACTTTTGGGAGTATTTTTACTACGTTGTAGTTTTACTTGAGTAATTTTATAATGAAGTATCTCTACTCTTACTTGAGTAAAATTTCTGGATTTTCTACACACTGAGGGAAAAACAAACATGTTTTAACCAGAAATTCACCAGACACAGACACACACCTGCAGTTTTATAAGTTTTATATTAAAAGAAACTGATTAGGGAAAATTTTCTTTTGCCTGATTTTGTTACTTTTTGTTATATGAATTATTGCAGATGTATCCTTTGCTACACATGATCAAACATTCACTAAACCAATGCTATTTTATTAAATTTTACTAACTAAAATGTTTATTTTCTTATTTAAAAGGAATTGACTATTTATTTGCATTTTTAGTGTATTTCTAATATTGTATTCAATATATGTTGTTACTCATATTAATTGAAATTCTTCAAATAGTTGTTGTAGATGCTGACGGCTGCTAAAAGAGGTTAAATGAAATATATGCTGAATGTTTTTTCTCTGATTAATCAATTAATCTTCAAAATAATCAATAGAATAATCAATTACCAAACTAGTCCTTGACTTATATTTAAGTGTTTGCAAGGTGATATTGCTACGTATCAGAAAAGATCTCCACTGCGAGTTTTTAATGTTTTCTCCCTATTTAAAAAAGAAATTGTTTTTTTTTTGACATTCAAAACTGTCTCCTTATAAAAACTTTGAACATTTTACGAAGAAAGGCCTCATTAAAAATGAAAACATCAGGAAGAAGACGACGTCTCACCTGTAGTGGGCAAGAGCAGCGTTTGGTCCGCTTGCAGAAATCGTCTCAAAGCTCGGGCCTCTGTTGTCCTTCTGTTTCCTGCAACGTTTATATTAGCTGTGACTCCAAAGTTTTATAAATACTTTATTAATACTACAGAGTAAAGTTGTGCATTCACAGTTCCAAAAAGGCGTTTATACACAAACGTGTAAGAATACTACTTTCTTTTCTGTTTGACATTAAATCAGACTGAACTTTTCTGTTTTGGTTAAAAACATTTTATTTCAGCTTGTTAAGTCACAGAATAATGAGACAACTTTTCATATACAATACTCTGTTATTTAGCAAAATGAAATAATTATGGAAATCCTGACTAACCTCCATCATGCCTCATTCTATGAGCTAAAGGACAAATTGATCACTTTTACTCACTTCCTTTCTTCTCCTACTACTCTCCAACTTGTATTATTTGCTGTTATTTCAACTGTTAGCTTTATGTTTTATCTAATTATTATTTTCATCTCCATATAGACTACATATAATCTGGCATTCAGATTGGTTGTGATGCTTTTGTGTAGATAGAAAGTACTAATGATTGATGACTAGGATTAATATGAATGTCTGTGTGATTAAAAGGAGATCTATTATGTTTCCTCAAAGACGTTAGGATAAATCTATGGGCAATACAAAACATGTTCATTACATATTTGCACAAAATCATTCCTAGATAATGAGATGTTTGTAATTTCTACTAATTTTCTTTCAGAAAGAGTTGTTTTAGGGCGTCTTGTTACTTTAAGTCTAAATAATCAGTTGCTGGCTAACTCAACGTTTACACTCAGGTGAAAATGGCTGCAAACAGATGCGCAATTATACAACCATACATCTTTGAAGAGCAGAAGTGGAGCCTCCTGCACAACCAACAACAACGGAGCAATTGATTTCAGGATGGTAAGTCAAAAACAAACTTTTTTCCCCCCAGCAGCCATTGTACAGCGCGTAAAACCAGCTGACCAAACATACTGGAGCTTCACTGAGGTTGCATGAAATGTGACTTAACTATAACGGCTCATTTTCCAGACACCAAAAAACATTAACTTATAGCCAAAGAACGGCTGGTTTTAAGCTTTTGGGCTGTTTTGAGAAGCACTTCAGACTCAAATGGAAGTACAAAATCGAGCTAAATACTAATTTTCCATAATAGTTCTTCTTTAACGTGAAACATCTTTGAATAAAGTGAAATAAAGACAACATTTGCTGTGGATTGGAGCTATATAAATAAACTGAAGTTAAACTGAACTTAATTGAAAAGTTTATGTTGGTTTAGGCTAAGACTCTTCTTCTGCAAACATCTGGTTGTAACTCAGTTTGTTGACTCACCTGCGACAGTGATTTACATATTCTGCAGCTCTCAGCTCAGTCACGTTCCCCGCTGGGACAACCTTTTCCAGCCACATCAGCAACTGGATGACTGCAACCGCATCCCTCACCTGAACAAAGTTAAAAGTAAAAGTTTGGGTTTGTTTTTTGTCAGGTGGTAAATATGAATCTGTCTGCATTTGGGACGTACATGAGCTTCCCTCAGTATTCGTTCCTCAGTCTCGTCTTTCACAGCTTTAGTTGTCAACACAGGAGAATAGGAGGACGTAATTAGTTTCTCCTATATAAGACAAACAAACAGTCATTAATATAAAGTATTTCTTACAAATGAGCAGAACTTTTTGAAATGATCTGCATACCTGAGGCGTTATGAGCTCATAAAGAGCGTAGTTTGTGTATTCTGTACCAATCCACACTTTAACGTCAGGCTGAGCGACGTAGGTCATCAGATTCTCACGAACAGAGTCGTAACTTTTCAGCTGCACGCAGACGGATCCGGTACAGGACGCACTCAGGTACGCCTTCAGCTCCTCAGTGACTCTGTTTGTGTGGACGAACAGCCTGCAGGAGGACGAAAAGCAACATGCTCATATGCAGGACAGCAGGGCGTTTTGTTGGGTCTGTGGTTATTGTTTACTTCCGGAAATTTCACGCATGCGCACAACGGTGAAGGGCAAAAACGTGATTCTCGCCGCGATGCTGAGGTAAAACAACTCAGTAAACTAAATGAAACCCGGAGATGTTGCTATTATTAATTTAGTGCGGTGCACCACAGCAAAGGGAAAAATAACGCAGAAAAACCGCTAAAGAACAACTCAAAACCAACTGTGTCGACAGGCAGACTCGTTGCCATAGCAACTAACAACAACGCCGCTAATGTGTCAGGATTCAACACCAAAAAATAGTCAAACATTTTCTACATAAAGAACAGAACATTCAGTCCGTTACAGTTTTATGTTTTTAGTCTTGATGTTTATTTTGTGATTATTAATAAGTGATCGCTGTAGTAGATTAGCTACTGCTGCTATAGCTAATATAGCACAGCTGTGATTGATTAGCTAATTTAAACTCGATCTACTGATGAGCTGTCAGAGTTGGTGTTTAGGTCGCCTTTTTTTTTTATTTTTTATTTTACCAAAGCACTCAATCCAGCAACACATCCACATGTTAAGGTTGTCAAAATCAAGCTAGCATAACTGAACTACTGTACTTCCCTCTCCCTTGCTATTTTTAATTAAAACTTTATCTCTCTGTGGGAGTGTTGACAACTAGTAGCAAAGCACTGTGTCCCTTTTACTCTATATATCAGACTTAGCGTGTTATGTTGATAACTCGACAGTTAAAACCAATGCTAGTCATGGCCTATAGCAGGAAGCTGGGGGTGGGATCTCGTGACATCTGCAATGTGTCTTTAAGTAATTAGTTAGTTCAATAAATAGATATAAACAGTGAATGACTGACCAGATCTCATCTAAAGTTAGAAGTGTGTAGGAGTAGAAGAAAGGATTGTAGGGAATGTCATTTCCACGTAAATTAAAGAGCCCTGAAAAACAAAAACAAACATCATCACTGACTTTAATTTCTTTCCAAACTGTTATTATGATTTATTAGTTTGACAAAGCACTAAGCTTTTTCCTCACATGCTGTTTCATCCAGAGCTGAGAGCAGAAGAGCTGTGGGTTGGTATGGATTGGTCATCATCAGACTCCGTATCTGCTCCACCTTATCCTGCCACGTCCTTTCTGAGAGATCAAACATTTTACTTTAAAGCGGCAGTACTATGTGTTTTTCAGCCATTTTATGCCACAATCAAGTTACTATGTTACCTTCAGTTGTTATATCACTTAAAAGAAATTTGAATTTGTAACTTAACGCCTTGAAATTGGACCAGTCAAAGTCTAAAACTAAATCAAACCAAGAATCTTTGGTAATACTTAAAATTAATGGACTAAAAAAGGGTTTTATTGAGTTTTGCAAAGTGAAACTCTCTGCAGCTGGTAAAGAAATCCAACATAACACATACAACTGTAATTGCATTCAATACATATTCATGCCACACTTTTCAGGTAACATTTTCAGGTAATCCCACTGAAATATATTGAAAATGTGAAAACCTTGAAGCAGTATGATTCATTCTGCAACACACTGTATTGTGTCAAATGATAATTAAAATAATCTCAACCCCAATCTGCTCAGGGATATTCTTTACTTTCTTAAACTTGAGAAAATTAGGATGTCACTTCACTTCTCCTCTGAGCAACACACACACTTGTGTTAAACACTACAACTAACTATCACTCCTTAACAATTTAGTTGCAATTATTATTATTATTTACTTTCTTACTTATATTTTAAAATTTTTCTTAAGTGAATTTGTGTATTAATTTTTGCTAGGTTGAGCTTGACAGTTGGTGGTTGCCATAGCAACCAGTAACTGACAACTCGCCCCCCCCACCCCCTCTTTTATTTCTGTTGCTGTCAGAAATGTTTATTTAAATAATTTTATTTGAAAAGTTTTTTTTTTTTTTGCTCTTTATGTTACCTTAATGTTAGTGGAGGCTACTTTTCTGCTTTTTGAGTTCATGCTTTTGTTATAAAAAAGGTTATTCAGTTTCTTTATTTGTATAATATGATAATAGTTTCGTGATTTTATCATTTGTTAGAAAATAAATGAAGTTTTGGGAAAAAAAACACTGCTAAAGATGAATAAAACTGGTTCAGTTGGGTCAACTGTTTTTAGTTGACTCAATCTAAATAAATTTTCCTGTAAATGTAGTTTATCTTCTGAGAATAAAAACACATTTGTGTGTTTTTGTTCCTCCCTGCTTGTTTGACATTCAAGTCCTCTTCTTGTTCTTCATTACTTAATGGACTCCATCCAGTCTGCCAAGAATATAAGAGCCACCTTTCTTATCCTTACTGTTAGGATAAGAAAGAGCATGCATCATTATGTGCATGCTCTTAAAGCCATGCACAGAATGATTTTTCCAGTTAAATGTACAGACCATTAGGTTTATGGTGCCCTCCATTTGGTCCATTTTTCTAATCTGCAGCCATAAAGCCTAATAAGACCAACACTGAGACAACTTCCTGGCTTCTCTAGTCCTTCTGAGTTCGATCTGCCAGCCAACCGTAGAATATACAAACACAGACTTTATGGTTGTTTGAGGACTTACGTATGACTCTATCAGGCAGACGGGTGAGATTGTCTGCTGGGATTTGAGGTCTGTCCTTCCACACCTGGTCGACCAGGTTGACAGGAATGGACTTTAGGATGCGATTGCTGGACTCCAGACTCATGGCGTAGTTCTCTTGTGTCTCTAATGGAGCAAATTGCAGGAAAATACGGCCATTAAACAGAATCAATCTCAAGTAAACAGTCCGGATGGCGTCGGGTCTGGAGTCCCTTTCAACATGTTCCATCTACTTGGTGCTTTATTGATGTTAAAACGGACTAACAGCTGAGGTAAATAGGTGAAAACTCACTGAGGGAGAAGAGGAAGGGATCAAAACCGATGTTGCCTCCTGCTGGTACCTCTGAGATGAGCCACTCCGCCACACTGATGATGGAAACTGAAACAACAAAGCAAACGTTTATCACTGACATCACAAAATAAGGACAAAAACTAATGCAGAGTATTGCAAAGAGTCATCATTAAATGAAATTCTGCAGATTAGTCTTTTAAAGTAAGACAAATCACCATTATCAGCTTGATAATGACTAAAAAAATTTACCTTATTTCTTCAATGTACATATATGTATAACTAATATGTAGAAACTAAAGGTAGAAATATTAACCAGACTGCACAAAGTAAGCATATTTGTAAGCATAACGGCACATTCTCACATCGTAAAATTCAAATTTATTATGTTCTCTGTAATTTTTATTTCAATTAGCAATGTGCTGAAGCTAGCTATTAGCAATGGCAACTAGTTGTTAGCAAAAATGGTTACCAGCTATTTTAGAAATGTTAACTGTCTGTTCGCAAAATTAGTAGAGCTGTTTGTGCAATAGCATAAATGCTCATGAGTAGCACAAATGAGGACCAGCTTGTAGATAGATAGATAGATAGATAGATAGATAGATAGATAGATAGATAGATAGATAGATAGATAGATAGATAGATAGAT
>CAEFZY010025013.1:0-25145 GCA_903066815.1 Brachyrhaphis roseni | reverse complement strand
ACTCATAACTCAAGTTGTGAACCACCTACAGAGTTCATACACATATCTCCAGAAACTAGAAGAAAAGAGCTTTCAAAGGAGACCAACCATAAGCATGTGGGAGTTAGTATACTATTTTTGTGACCATTGGCATTTCGGAATGTAAAACAATTGTGCATAAGCTTCTGGCGGCTTCTGGCGGGTGGATGTTAACAGGTTTAAAAACTTTATCACTAAGTGGAACATAATGTTGATCAATTACACGCAGATGGATGTTTGAAAGCCTTTCAAACATCTGTTGATGACAATCATTTCCTACTTACACTTAATGAAACATGACATTTAATGTTAGAATTTTACATTAGATCAATAATAAAATATTAAAAACAGAAATGGAGGATTAATGAAAAGTGTGTTTGAGACCCGCTTAGATTTTTTTTTTTAATTTTTAAGATACTTTGAATCTAACCAAAGATACTCTTGGGGATGTATATTATTATTTATTAAATATGACTGTACAGTGTTACGTTTTCTGTTTTATTCTGCAGGCAAAGATTCACTTTTGGTGAGATGTTCAAAGCTTAGAATGTCGTTTTAGAAATTACAAGTTGAAGACGCTCAAATTAAAAGGTGGCAGAGTATAAATGCACCCCACACTTTTCAGATTTTTCTTTCTTTTTTTGGTTAAAAAAAATATAGATTGTAATCAACTCCACAATTACAAGTTGTTTTGTGTTGAGCTTTTTTCTCCACTGTAATAGTTTACAGAAAACTCTGTGTAACACTTCTGCAATGCACTAACTACTGATGAGGCTCTGCTGTTAAAATGTGTTTATAAAAGTCTCTACTAAGGTCAGGTATGTACACAGTTGTAGAAGATGAGGTGTTGCTGCAGTGAGCTGGATGTGATGTGCTGCTTCACATCTGAGTGACACATTTTTAACAGAGGGGCTCATGTGGAGCAGAGTTGCTAAAATTAGGTTTCAAACATCCAATTATATGCTGCCAGGGATAAAAATAAAGGACATCCTGCTAAAACTCTCATTTCTGCTTTGACATAAGAAACAATATGGCTTCGATCACGTGTGGATCATACACTATCATCGTAGTCAACAACAGATCGGGCTTCTTACCATTGCAGTTCGATGAGGATGGGATAAAACTTTCCACAGAGATGCCAAACTGACGTGGTGTGAGCTCAGAAAAGTTTAACGTAGTCGGTATTTCATTCATAACAGCAGGAGCGTCTTCCTGTGCGGGAGACATGTTCTCCTGATCCCCTTCAGTGGCTGCCTGGTATGTAGACATCTGTGTTGACAAAATGTTGGCGCATCACGTGAGGAGCAGGTAAACGCAAAAATGCATCTGGACGTTTTTATTTATTTATTTTACAATATTTATTTGCGTATTGGGCTCAATAGCTTCTAGAAAAGCAGACGAAACTTTTTTTTTTAACAAAACATGGTTCTAAAGTAACAAATATGTAACGTGCATTACAGATAAACAAAAATACACAGTACTACTGAAAACGCATGAGTTGCAGCTAAGTGTTTGTAGCCGGACAAACTCCAATAGCAAAGCTATCAGGCGGTGCTATCTAGTCACCCTGACCTGTAACATGTTGGCGAACTGCAGCAACAACTGGTGAAAACAACTCATTAACAGCAAGTCAAACTCTTACCTTAAGCATTCAACTTAAAACCTATGTGAAATGTCCTAAATGTATATTCATATACGGTCGAAAAAACTAAGAAATCTTCTTAAAAAAATTTGTGTAGCAACAAGGCATTCAAATCACCCTCCACGGTTGAGCTAAGCGCCGCTGAAAGATCCCTCCGCGGAGCAGCTAATACAATTTTTAAACAGTAAGCTAAAAACCGGACATAGTATGTTTGACTACATCATCAGGTGACCTAATTACAGCTCGGAAATAAGCCTACACTAAAGAACACCGATAACATGCAAAATTGTGCAATATTCATTGGAACTATTTTTTCATTTGCTTAACGGCTTGAACACGACCTGATCGCCTCAAATACAAACTGACCAATAGAAACGAATAGTTCCGTACCACGTGATCATATCCAACCAGTAAGACCTTTGCCTTCATTTCGTCACATAAAGTCAGCTCAAAATTCTCAGCGTAGTGTGTTTGAAAATAATTGAATTACCCATTTTCTGCAGTTACGATATAGAATAATAATAATAATAATAATAATAATAATAAACTTTATCACGAAGACGACAAATTTAGTTATATTAACCCCAGAGCTCCCTCTGCTGGTGGCTGTAATTAGTGGTTCCTGTTTCTCTTTTTCTTTAAAATTCAAGATTTACGTTGAAATAAAATCTAAAATGAAAATTTAATAGAGATCTGTTGACTCACCTTCGCATAAGTTTATAAAAAAAAATGTAAAAAGGTATTTGAGAAAACTTTATTGTACATTTTTAAATGAGAAATGTATGGATAAACATATTATTTAAAGATGGATCAAAAGACTCAGAATCTATGGAGAGTGAATAGTTAATAAACTGACTCATTTAAAAATATATTTTATAAGTTATGTGTTGTAATTTCTTCATAAAACTCACTGGAGCAGCAGTTTCTATTCTGTATCAAATATATTGGACTGAAGAAATTTCTTGATAGTGAAAACCTACATACTATCATAACCATGTCAACTAGTTTTAGCTGTTAAGTGTACTTTACCTTCTAAACTGCTTTGAAAGCTAAGCTGTAAGCTCTACTATTAGAAAACAGCGTTCTGCAATGATTTCTAATAGCGTCGAGTGACATTTTGCATAGTCTGAACGTTTTCACTCCTTTACAACAGTTATTCTGTATGCGTTTTGCAAGCTTTTGCTTTCTTCTGCCGGTTCTTCACTTTTCTTACATTTATGCAAATCTTCTGCAGCCGACTTAAAATGCGTCTGCAATATTCACCAAAAAATATTTCAGCTTAAAGTATTCACACTGCATTTTCCCAGTAAAATGCAATTTTTTCCAGTTGAAACTGGGTTGCCTTCTCCTTGAGATTGTTGCTCACATGTCACAGGTTAAAGCATTTTGTAAACTTTATAAATATTATGTGGTTTTCTGCCTGTCTTTAAGTCACATTATGTGTGATTTCATTCCAAATAAAAGCGGTTTGGGCTTTGCTTTTGACTTGAGTAAGACAAACTACAGAATCTGAAATGTAACTACAATTTCATTATGTGATTTATCTGATAGCTTCAAAGGAGGTGCTGTGAGCCTCTCAACCCCCAAAGACAAACCTGTAAACCCAAACAGGTGCACTGCTGGAAATCTCTGTAAACCCTGTAACCACACACACAGCGTCTGAAACACCCTCAAAGCTCCTCCTTTTTGTGAGGTTTCAGGGTGTGTTCTGCAGCTGAGCACACTGAGATCAGATGCAGCAGTGAGCCCGTCTCCACAGCTGGGACTTTGACCACATGAAACGTGCGCCTTGCTGCTTCGACACCGGCCAGGGCTGTGCAAACGAACAGAAGAGCTGAAAATTAAAAATGTTTATTTGACATCTTTTGTTTCATAATGTTAAGATTGGAGTTTTGCTGCTTTGTTGACTAGATTTCCCTTTTAACAGCGAGTTAGGTGAGAACTGTTAAGCAGATTAACAAAAAAAGGGAGGATTTTTACGTGACGAATTCCCAACCTTCCCATTCACAAATTATCCTTCTCCATGTGTGCTAAATTCTGAGGTAGTTCGGTTTAAAGCGCGTGAAAGAACTTTGACCATTTCATAACATTTATATGCTAAGATCTAAACCTTTGTAATGTCAAAGTCAAACCTCCAAAGCTCAAGTCTTGCATGTTTTCTTCATTTAATGTCTTTATTTATTTCCATTTTCTCATGAATTTCGACCAGTTTCCCTACCCCCACAGCATGATGTTACCACCACCGTGTTTCACAGTTAAAATGATGTTTCCAGGGCGACGTGAATCCCTGCTTTTGTTGGCCAAAACAGTAGTTTTTGTCTCACAGCTCTTCCACTGAATCAAATACTTTTTGTTTCTTGGTTTCTACATTCAATGTGTGATGTGTATGAGCCTGCTGCACTTATTTTATTTCAGGTCTCAGACTAAACAATTTAACACTGTCTAAAAGGAGACATTTGGCTCTTGGAGCGGTCGCCACAAGCTCGATCTGTCCCCAGCATCTTCCTCTGTCACACCGACCCTCCATCATTGTTTTTTCCCTTTTCTGCCTGCCTGGCAGCTCCATATTCAACATCCTTTATCAAACACATCTCCTCTCTCTTTCCCGCACATGTTCAGACCATCTTCTTAGAAGCATTTAAGACTTAGAAATCTTAAATGCTTCTAAGACTTTTGCCCAAACCATCTATTCTACCTTTAAGCTGCAGTATGTAACTTTTATAAAAAACAACATATATATTTTTATATTTGTTAGAACTGTCAACGTGTCATGACAGCACAATATTAGACAGATAATCTGTGAAAAGATCAATCTCCTCCGTTTCCTCCCTGAGCTACTATCGCCACCGTTTGACAAAAATGCACAGAAAACAACCAATCACAGCCAGGAGGAGGGTCTTAGCGCTGTCAATCAATGCTGCATAATGTGGTAATGGCAGACAAACAACTGACCGTGACAGGAAAACTGTTTATCTGCCGTTATCGGTGGCCATGCTAACTAGCCTAGCATTAGCGCATTGAGCTATTCAAGCTACTCTTCCGCCTTCAAACTTTTTACCCTCACAGAACTCTCTTCTTCATATTTTTGTGCGCTTCCTCTTGATTTAGATTGAGTTGTGTTGGAAATATTAGTTTAATTATGCTAGTTTTAATTATGTTTAAACTTTAGCGCATGTTGAAATATTAGATGAATCCTGATTATTTTGAGTAGGCCTCAGTTTAGGTTAGATTTAGACTCATGGTTTAATCAATACCTAACTTAATCAGTAGAACATTTTTATTAAATATAATGAGCACGATTTGATTAAAATTAGTCTAATCAGTAGTTTTTTATATATATTAGCTCATAGTCTTAAGAAGTATGTAAGTCATATATTCATCTGAAAATGTTTTAGTTCATTATAAACCAAAGAAGTTGAAAACTAGTCAGAAAATATTGAATGTAATAGATGGTTTGGTACTGAAACTGCTCATGTCTGTTTTATACAGGTTTGAAGATATTATATAAAACTTGTGCTAATTTTTATAGACACAATCTGCTGTTTGATGCCCTGGGTCAGAGGTCAGGAGAGCTCTGTGCGGTTCAGGAACCAGTTTGAGGCAGTTTGGAATGAGAAACACGGATAGCTGATAAACTTTGGTCCTGCTTTCTTGAGTAAAATGTTTCTGTATGAAATGAACACATCTATTGTTCGTACCCTGGGAAAGTGGGCAGGACAGCTTAGACAGTGGACAGATTCATCCCTTGGTCTTGGTAACACCTGCATGGTCTCTGGCTGCAAACAGCAATACGTCATTACAGGCTGTTTGATTCCACCTCTAAACTACGTTAGAACGCATCAGACAGTAGAAACACGCCTCGGTATAAAAGTAATTGAGCTAAAACAGCTGGTCAGATCACTGGGGTGGAAATGTCTTAACTGCCAGGCAGTGGTCTCCTAAGGCGCGTCTTTGTATTTTTGCATTTTTCTAAGGTAATTCATTTCTTCTTTGTGGCTATGGCTTCTGATGACCATGTTGAGCTGTTGGTGTGATTTTATGCACTTGATTGTTTGAATAAACATCAATGGACCTGGAGAGACGAGAAAACAACGAGCAACAAGTAGAAAAGATCTCGTTTCTCAACAGTTGTCATTCACCTTCTGTGTCTACCTCTTATTTAAAGCTAATATAAGTTTATCTGAACTTCAGTGAGCTAACTGTTTAAATTAGCTCTTTTTTTCTTTAGTTTCAAGTCTACCCCTTAAATGACGTCTTATCCACATGTAAAATGACCGTTGGTCATAAATAAATAGCCGTTCCCTCCATAACAAACACTCAAACTCCAAGTGTGTCTATTTTTTTATTTGTGTATTTATATACACATATAAAAAATAGGGACATATGTACAATGATAATAAATATTGACAAGTTTGTACAAGTGAAATAAGTTACTTAAGATATTTTAAAAACAAACTGAACAATAACAGGCAAAAAAAAGGGGGCAAAATTGATTCAAATAATAATAACAATAATGCAAGAACACAGCAGAACCTAAAGCCTCATGGGAGAAATAATCCAAACATTTACAAGCTGAGGAACGGCACATTAAGAACGTTACACATGCATGTTTTTCAAGCTTCAGACCTGTCTTCTTTGTGTTTTGAAGTTTTCCAACATTACGTAGTGAAAATAAGCCCGATTTGTAAAAAAGAAAAATAAAGGAGAAATATGAAGACATAACCAAGTACCAGTGTAAAGAGCTCATTTATTCTTTAGCTTTTTTTTTTTGCCTCAAGAGATTTAAAAATAAAGTGAGCAGTTTGTTGATTTGCTTCAAGTCAGCAGCTTTGCATTCCGGTTTCAAGGGCTGAAAACGGTTTCCAATTTCAGCATTTATTCACGTTGGGGAGATAAAAAAAAAAAAAAAAGTATATATTGGCCCAGGAGATCAGTACTGACATGTAAACAGGAAACAAACAGCAGCTTCCTCAGTTTTCAGACACGTTTCGCCTTTCGCTTGAGGGGAAGTTTAGCCGCAGATAAAATATGCAGGAAGGTTGCTGACACCAGCTCAGCGCAGCAAAGCGGACGGATTGCTGAGACTTAAGATATCGATGTGGAATCAAATAAAACTTATTCAGGAATTTCGACAGGAACAAAAGCAACTGCAGTCTACTTTGGCGTGTTTTTTTTTTTTTCCTTTTCTTTTCTTTCCAGAAAGGTGAAGAGGCACAGAGAAAGTAAACATGTCAAAATACAGCCATGAATTTACTGTACAACTCTTGAGGCGTGAAATTTAGCTGGCTTTTATTTTTTTTGTCTTTTTTAATTTTTTTTTCAAGAGATCTTTAGTGTTGCACAACGTCAGAGCCTGGAAAAACAAAATGTCCAAAAAGGGATGGAAATGTTTTAACGTTTTGTACAGGGATGATCATTATCAAAGGTGTGCAGTCCACTTGCAGAGAAGATCATGCAACAGTAGGATGAAGTGCTGATGGCTGATGACCTCCTCAGTCGTAGGGTTCTTTAGATTTTTTTTTTTTTTTCATTGCTCTGTACACAGTGGGAACAACACAAGGTACTTTACTTTCCGGCTCCCTCATGCGTTCCTCCGGTCTCCACAGGCACATCCACAAGATACACAATGAAAAAAAAAAAAACACTGCAAGGAAACAAACAACTGATGTTAGTATCAGCAGAAAGTCATATTTCAGTAGTTACAGTAGAGCCGTTTCTTGCAAAAGCATGCAAGCCTTTATGAACTTTTTCATAACTTTTTTTTTTTTTACATTGAACATGTATTGTTTCCTTTCCACGCCACAATTATGCTCTTAAAATCCAAATAAAACATGTTTTGAGTTTGTAAAGTGACAAAAACAAGACTAGAAATTGACCAACGGAGCTAAGTACAGATACAGTGCATTCAGAAAGCATCACAGCTCTTCACTTCTTCCACACATCATGTTGCAGCCTTGATCCAAATTATGTTCACTTGGTGAAACGGCCCAATGACGAGTGAGCAAATTTTTTTTCCACATCGTTAATATTGAGTATTTGTGTGTAGAATTTTGAAGAAAGAAATTAATTTAGTACAAAAATGTACAATTAAACTTAGTACAATTTGGCTCAACTATTGCCATTAATTGATAAATAAGTCAATTATTGGCAGGATAAATTAAAATGAACTCAATTATTTCCATTTGCATGATTTATGGTTTTTCTCTTTTTTCTTTTTCTACCAAAGACTGGATGACTAAAGTCTTCAGTCTGGTGCTTTGGTCTCAACTAGAACTTTTATTTTTTTGAAAGAACATTTACAGAGACGTCATAATTCATTATATTTAACGTTTCTGTTGTTTTGTGTGTTTATTTGAGAGGTTAATGCTCCCGGCTGGCAGCAGGGCGACCCGGGTTCGATTCCCGGCTCCGACCACACTACATTTCGTTGCTTGTACTTGTGACAGTGCAATGACAATAAAGTTGAATTATTATTATTATTTAAAATGTCTTCCAGTTCCAGTGTTAAATGTTCATTAGAATTTAAAGTTTGAGAATGTGCTCTTGCATTATTAAGCAATTACAATTATATCACTTGAAAATGTTCTTAAAACCACACTATTATCGTTTATCGCATTAACCTCTGGGACGATTTATCATCCTGCAGAATTTGTTATCGTGACAGGCCTTTTTGTGAATATTTTTCTGAATGCACTGGACTCGTCTGACTTTAAGGTTGTTTTCACACCTGATAGTTCAGTTCAGTTCAATTGGAGACCAAAATTGCGACATTTGTTCCATTTTCAGCTGGTGCAGTTCACATTCACAATGCACTCTTTTCTTTGTCTTTGTGGCCATTTCTTTACTGTTCAATTTTAATTGAAAGGCGCTGTCAAATAAAATGCATCGTTATTATTAATCCCTTGTCCACCCCATCGCCTGTGGTGGCGCTGCACCAAGAACTACTGAAGGAAATGGCATAAAAACCTCTGAAGAAGACTAAGAGCACAACTTCCTCCTTCACAAAAAGTAAACAAAAACGCAATGGTCATGTTTTAGCAGTTGTAGGATTTGTCTTTTGTCTTACCTAAAAGAACGCCGGGCAATTCTCCCGCTAGCACTAGATATGTGTGTTTGTTTTGGTTGTATTTACCCAGAATGCACTGACCTATGAGCTGTTTCCTGTTTTTGGAGCAATCTCTGGTCTGGTGTGAATGCATTCAACTCAACTGAACTAAGGCCTGGGTTTTTAGATGGACCAAAGTTAACTTTGTTTTGGTTAGAGTTCGATTACGCATCCACACTTAGACCTAACAATGATATCATTGTTTATTTGAATAACTTCTCTCGTAAAAATTTGTTATCATCAGGCCTATTCACACCTCTCCCAAGCTAACCAGAATACGAATAAAGCGGCCCAAACAGAGTTGGTGTGACTGCACCCTAAAATTTTGAAAGCCATTTATTCTTGTCCAGATATCATTTGCTCCGGAAATCTTCGTAGCACTCAAAATCCTATTTGAAAAGAGAGAGAGAGAGAACAAAAGATTACCTTTCACTTCTTCATGGCATCTTTCCGCCTGGGGCCAGTAGTTTATCAGCATGGCAGCAATCAGTCTGTCGGTCCATTTCCTCCATTTTTACACTGTGTGAGTTCTTGTAGTGTAGGTGTGTGTGTCAGTGTCCTTGCACTGCATCGGTCCACAGTAGCCCCGGCTCAGTCTCTAGGCTTCGGTGAAGGGAGGTCGGGGGTTTGGGGTTCCATGGGCTCTAAGGGTGCTTCACATTCGCTCTGTAGTCCTGGATGGCTGGGCTCCTTAACAATCAAAACAAGTGTGTGTTTTCATGCGTCGGGAGTGGTAGTCTCCTTCTTGGCAGTGCAAGTTGCCACCTTCTTCACAAAACACAGAGAGAAAAACGAAATAAAATAAAGCACTTCCTGGGACATCCACAGCCGTCGCGACGATAAGGGTTCAACTACATTCTGTGTGCCGAACGTCTTCATGTCGGCTTCGATTCGCAATCAACTCCGCACGAGCAAAGCCTTTCTTTCTTTTCAAAAAACCGAAACGAGAGTTCAAAAAGGACCAAATCCAGACACACGTCTGTCACTCCGATAAATGTCTCACGGAGCGGAGTGGATCTGAAGGTCACCATGCAGGACCGAGCGAGGAGTAATGTCGTTCACAGAGGTGAGCCATTAGTCACTAGCAAACCGCTTGAACACTGTCGTGGTCCAAAAGTCTAACAAAACGGCACGACGAAGAGAAAGAGACGGGAAACGTCTCAATTCAAACCAAGCGTCACATAAATTAAATTGGAAGAAATCGAAGGAGTCCTCCAGCAGGAAAAAAATGAAACTCGAGCAGGAAAAAAAGTCTTTAAAGATTGTCCTTCATTTTGAAACTCTCTCCTCACGTCCATCCCGCCGTCTCATTTCCTCTCTCTTTATTTTTTGTCTCCACACACACACACACACACACACACAGCTCCTGCCACAGGAACATGATTGTCGTCTTGCTTGGAGATTTTTTTTTTTTGGATCACTCTCTCACTCCTGGCTCACAAGTACAAAAACAAAGGAAGACAGGCTTCCAGCTTTTTAAGTGCAGTAAGCAGTTAAGTCTCAAGGGACACAAGCACACACACACGCACATGCACACACACCCACTCACAAAATAATCCATATTTCCAGTTAGTCGGCCACTGTTGTTAACTGGTTCCAGAACAGAGGCTGAGCTCAAAGGAAAAGAACGAGCTGTGCCCATCTGAGAGAAGAAAATAACACAGTTTGTTGAGCGGGGGGTTCCATGCTTGAAGTGGGTCTCCTTTGCGTTCACCTTTTTATTTTTTTGTTCTTCTTCTAAATACAAAATGTACACGAGTGGCAGTTGCACAGTGGAAGCAGAGACGGTCACAACCAAGACTCTGTGTTGCCCGAAACACAGCAACTGTTGGCAAACACGGTATGCGGAGTGTGTGTGTGTGCTGAACATGCTGAGTGCTAATAGAAGTCTACGGAGAGCCAAACAGGCATTGGCAGAGTGAGACGAGAGAGAGCATGGGAGTGGACAGCGTGTCGCTAAAAGACAGAGAGGGAGCAGGCGTCCTCGGAAGGAGGCGAGGTAGCTTTGGTTGGATTTCTTGTTCCACCTCGTGGGGGAATAAAGACGGAGGAGAGAAAGGCCTAGACGGACGACTCCTCTGGGTTGGCGTCGGGCAGGACGCTTCTCTGCTGTAGGGTGCGTCTCAGCTCCTCCTTGAAGGGACTGGAGTAGTCGTTCCCGCCCACGCCCAGCCCTCCCAGCCCGCCGCCCCCAACGCCGGCCCCGCTAGCCCTCTCCTCCCCCGCTGTGCTCAGGTTGAGGCGGATGTAGCCGTTGCTACCTGAGCCTCGGATGTTGGTCAGGCTGAGCCGGCTTGGGGAGTGGATGGGCTGGCCGGGAATGGCGCTGGGCGACGCCGTGCTGCTGACGCTGCTGGGGCCCAGGGCGTGGCCGGGAACGATCTTCAGCGAGCCGTCCGAGTAGTAGTAGTTGGCGCCCGTCTCCCAGAAGCGGTCTTCGTCGCTCGGCATCTTGCTGGGCACGAAGGTGGGCGGCTCCTTGGGCAGGGTGATGGGGTAGACCAGGGTGCTCTCCAGAGGCTTCATGTCGGCACCCTTCCCTAACGCCAGCTTCAGCCTCCTGCGCAGGTAGAGAGCTGCCACCAGGAGGAGAAGGCACGCCGCTCCAAGGGTGATGACTAATACCCAGAAGAGCCCCATGCTGCTGTCCGGCGCCCGGGCTTCCATGAACACCGGGGCGCTGGCGACGACTGCCACATGGTAGCGCTCTGTCTGAAACTTGACCCCTTGCTCCTCGGAGTAGCAGATGTAGCGGCCGGCTTGCATCTGACCCGCTTCGGGGACGATGAGGGCTTTGAGTGTCCGGTCAAAGCGAGGTCCTCCTGCTTCCGGGTCGCCCAGCTGCAGCTCGCGGTCGTTGACCACCCAGAAGGGCTGGGCCAAGTTGGAGACAAGCTGGCAAGGCAGCACCATGTCGGACCCAACGACCACCGTTACATTTCTCAATCGGGAGTGCTCTGCAACGGAACAGAAGGGTTGGAGGTGTAGGGAAGAAAAGACAGGAGGCTGAGCTACAGGTCATCCATGATCAATCTGTGCTGAGGCAACTTTCTTCTGCTTGATTTCAATTTATTCCGCTTTATGTGTTCACCCAAGATGATGTCAAGTCTATTTTCCATCTTTAAGCTAACTTTCTCCTGCACTGACACTTCGCTCTCACAAGGGGGCACCAGTGAGGCGTAGCTCATACTCACCAGGACTTGGGATGGAGACAGGCTTATCAAACTTGGCTTTTCCACGGCTAAACCGATCCAGCATGAGGTCCTGGGAGAGGGAGGAGGTGGACCTGAAAACGAAACAGAAAAAAGGCTAAAATTAGAGACTTGAGAGATATTTTGACACCCTGAAGGATGATATCGGGGTTTGTGCAATATTGGATGCAAAAAACTACATAAAGTGTCTGGAAAAAAAAATTGTTTGAATTTGTCTTCAGTTCCTTTTACTTTGACACACCTAAATCATATCTAGATCAAACTCCTCACAGCGTGGGTTACAAAGGAGCCACAAGAAGTTGGATTTGAATGTTTTTTTTTTTTTGGAAGACGGCTATATGATCAGATGAGAGACAAACGTCCTCTCCTTGAAAGATACTGGGTGCAGTGACATGTTTTACTTAGCAATGAAAAGAAAGATGGTAAAAGTTAAAAGTAGGAAATGGATGAAGCTAAATCCAATAAAATCCTGGAAAAAAAAACTTTCAAAGGATTTTAAAGACTTGAGACTGCAGGTCCACATTCAAAGCAGGATGTAAACCTGCAGCTAATACTAGGGAAATAGCTGTAGCTGTGATTGGAGTGGAAAGTGGTTTTGTGTAGCTTTGATTCAGCACTGCTGAATACAAATGTGTATCATACTTTTGCCATTTTTTTCAAATTTAAAAGAACATTCTGCTTTTTTCCGTCCATTTTATAATAATGCACCACTTTTGTGTTGGTCTATCACCTAAAATCACCAAAAATATTAAAACAAAAAAACGACCTGGCAGCTTAAGTTTTGGTTCAAAGAATGTTCCAGAAACCCGTTCCTCAGGACCTCAACCGCAAGAATCGTTCGACACGAATCGAGCCAACAGGGGCGGAGAAAAGAACTTGTCTCACCCTCGGTGGAGGTCGATGCGGACGCAGGCCCGGCCCTCGTTGTCCCAAGCGCAGTAGGGGTCCCTGGCGAGCAGACAGTCTGGCTGAGACTGATAGCGGCTGCAGTTGGCCAAGGGCAGCTGGAGAACCTCGGAACGAGATCCGATGTACAAGTACTTCTACAAAGGGAAGCGAGAAAGGACGAGGACAAAGAACGGGGCAGGGGGCCGGGCACAATCCAGAGGGAGAGATGAGGAAGAAGTGGAGAGATAAACACAGACAGAGAAGATGGGAGAGTGACAGAGTTATGGGTTAGAGGAGATAATGGGATAATCGCTCTCAATTACAATAACACACACCCTTCTGCCCTCTTCCAATCCAATCTGGTTTGCGGCCCTTTCGCAGAAAGCCGTTATAAAATATGTCTGGCCGTGGCTAAGCCCGCATTAACGAGATAAGCAGTAGGCTTTGGAGACGAGAACACCCGGACCAAAGTCCATCGATTTAAGCGGCCGTAGAGAGACGTGTGCACCAGAGGTTCAGCTCCCCGCCAGGCTAAAGTCGTGGAATTACAGCCCTTATAACAGGGGAGTTTCAGCTTCATGAGGTGAGACCCAATATAAAACGGGGATGATAAATACCCCCTCATGTCTGCTGACAGATGATCCATACTCATAAGCATCAGGCAAAAAAGGGTATTAACAGATCAACACAGACAGAGGAACAGCACTGAAAAGGAATACAAATGAACTTGAGATGAGACAACAAAGAAGCCAATAGATCTCCAAAATTATACGACAATGTGCTGGGGGGAAGAAGAAGAAGATTCCAGAAGCAAAGCAGGAAGTAGTTTCTACTAGGACCGAAATGATTAGTTGAATTAATCGTGATGAATTCACTACTGAAGTAATCGTCCACTAATTTAGTAATCAGTTAATCAATAACTGAAGTATACAGTGCACTTTCTGTGCATAAAAGACCAAGAACAGCTCCTTTCTTTATTTTAAATCAAAGTCATTTCTCCCTCGGTTTGTTGTAGTGAATCTGTACTTTCACGCACAAACCCTGACAAATACCACGCCCCTTTGTTGCAAGAGGGTATCAACGTAGTCTAAAATGGATGTGAAAGGTTTCCACAACTGATTTTATGCCAAAAAAAAAGAAAAAAAAAAAGAAAATTTGTAACTTTAGTGTTTATGCCGCATCTGGAACAGATCGTTGGTTGGCGTTCTGACCTTGGAGTGTGAGATGGTCAGGCTGTCCACG
This sequence comes from Brachyrhaphis roseni, assembly GCA_903066815.1. Classification (NCBI taxonomy): domain Eukaryota; kingdom Metazoa; phylum Chordata; class Actinopteri; order Cyprinodontiformes; family Poeciliidae; genus Brachyrhaphis; species Brachyrhaphis roseni. Next base: position 11,038 of record CAEFZY010025013.1, on the reverse strand, counting down.
GGTTGGGCCGAGTCGAACAGCTGGATCTCCTCGATCACGTGAGCTTCAGAGCCCAGGATGAGCACCCTCTGCAGCCAGCCCTGAGCTGAAACACAACAAGCAACAAACACTTAACTCTGCTCTGCTCAGGCAAGCAACTCATCCAACAAGAGCAGACTTCATCCAGGTCCCACCCAACGTCTGGTTTGACGTCGATAACAATGAAATTTAAAGTTATTTTTGGAGGCATGATGGCAGAGTATTGATTCACTAAGAATTTACTGCAGATGTTAACATCTGGTCAGGCTTTAAGTACTAGACCTGCATGGTTTTGTATTCCTTCCTTTAATAGATGGAAGGAAGAAGAGAAGGAAGGAAAAGAAAGAAGGAAGAACGGAAAGACAGCAGGAAGGAAGGAACGAGAGAAGAGAGGATGGAAGGAAGGCAAAAAGAAAGCAACGAAGGAAGGAAGGACAAGGGAAACAAAGAGGAAGGATGCATGGGAGAATAGAAAGGAGAGAAGGAAAGAAAGAAGGATGGAAATATGGAAGAAGGAGACTATAGAAGGAAGGAACATAGGAAAGAAGAATAGAAAGAAGGAAGGGAGAAAATTCGGATGAACGGGAGAAGAGAAGGAAGAAGGAAAGAATGGAAAGAAATAAGGACACTGGGAACATTGGGACGGCACAGCAGTTCACTGGTTCAACTGGGATTCTGCACAGTAAATTGACCCATGAATCTATACTAATCAAATTAACTATTTATGATCAGTGGGCTGCAGAGTGTTTTTATTTAAATATTCATGAAAGCTGAATAAATTCACACCTGCAACTCCAAAGGAGTTTGTTTAAATATTAATGATGAAATATGATCATGTGCAGGAAAAGAAAAAAATCTCTGTTGTACTTTATGACCCTATATGAAGCTGCGCTGTGAGCCTCGGGCTTTAACTGTTCCCTTTTGAGCCTAAATGATCTAAAAGCTCAGATTCCCATCACGTTTAACATGCTTTTTTTTTTCTTTCTGAAGCACAAGGTGAAGCTCTCGGCATTAATCATATTTGCTCGTCTTGTAAAAGGAGAAGCTCTGAAATTATTTAATGATGATAACTTTACCTGTTAAAAGTTTCTAAAAAAAAGGAGAAAACTGTGAAACATGTCGGTGATGATGAAGTGGAGCGCGCAGATGAGTTTTCTAAACTTTCCAGGCCAGTTGGGCTAAAAATGTACCAGCTGGAAAGTCCGGCTTCTTTTCGCAGCAAAAACTATTTAAAGACGATTTTAAAAATGATTAGCATTTCTGCTCGCTTTTAGGACCGTGACAGCAGCATCAGAGAAGCGTGGTGCGTGGGGAGCTGGTGCTCCAGGAGGGAGAGAAACAAGTTTAGATCCCCGGTGATGAAGATGGTCTCAGGCGCAGCTGGTGGGGTGACCTTGATGTCTGAGACGGTCTTAACGCTCTGAAATCCTCCGTCTTGTGAGGTCCTGGTAATTAAAGGGGCAGTGCTGTGCATTTTCCAGCCACAAAGTGAAATTTAAAGACAAATCAAGTAACCATGTTACCTTCAGTTGTTATAAAAATGCTACATATCTCAAATATGACTGAAAAGAAAAAAGGATAGCTGGCTAGCTAGCAAGAGTTTATTCAGATTCACTTTATTATGGTAAATCAACAAGTTTACAAAAATGAAAACAAAACAAAATACAATTTAGCAAATATTTTACCAAAAAAAGGTCAAGGTTTATGCAAATTCATAGACTCAGCAGGCTGAACCGCCTTGAGACACAGAATGTAATGAAGACCTCTGTGTGTGACTCAAACTTTTGCCTGACAGAAAAGACTCAGTAAAAAAATAAACTAAATGGAATATAAGACATTAAATTGTCCTGCAAGGAGGAAATCTAAAATCTGTGATTTATGTATTTAATTCTAACTAACACGGTTTAAATTAATTAAAGGCATTTTAAGGCCTTAATGAATTTAAAACTTTTTAAGGACGCACCCTTCAGGTGTGTTCTGATGGAGGGAATAAAATTATAACAAGACCTAAAGCTAGAAAGAAGTCGGTTTTACTTACTAAGAGTGTCAGGCAAAAACACAAGAACCTGACTCATCAGCGCCAGGGAGGCTAGAGAGGAGCCAAACACACGATCGTTCATGTAGAGGCGCAGAAAGCAGCAGCAGTATCATCATGCAACGTCAGCTAATCCCTCAATCCCGCAGAAAAACTGTCTCTACAGTCTCTCCCTGTTTCTCTCTTCACATCAGCTGTCAGGACGCTGCGGCTAATAGCTAATCAAGCCGGGAGCCCGACTGGCACTCTGAGCGTCTGCCTGGGGCCCCTTTTGGGTTTGTGCTGCGAGGCGCGGCGAGTTGGAAGAGCGCGCGCCCTGTGTGTGTGGCACGTGTCTGTCCGGTTTGGCCTGCACTCTGTTGCTGTCGCACCGTCTCCGCCCACGCGCTGGTCTGAATGGCAAGCAGTTGCATTTTAAATACCCGCGCTACTCAGCATGAGGAGTCTTGAGCGGGCGAGCCGATTTCCGATCACAGCCGCCAGCATATGGGGCCCTGTTCCTGCTGACCGGCGATATTAATTAAGCTGTGTATAGGTGAGACGTTTCCCTTGATGCGTGGAGGTGTTTCTCGGCATGCAAATGAAGGCCTTAATTGAAAGCCAGCTGAAGTCTGGCCATATGGCGTGTTGTTTGTGTGCCACCGTGTCCAATTCCAGCGGCCGTCCCTGACTGCTGCCACAGCCTGTTTAACGGACAACGCGGAGTTCCCTCAGCGCACACCCACACACACACACACACACCCCCACACACAGGTAAAATTCAAGCATGTTTAAGGTTCATTCTCAAACTGTTCCAGCACCACACTTTGGACATATTATCTTAGGGTGCATTCACACCAGCTCTGTTTAGTCCACTTTCCGTTTGTCTGGAAATTTTGGTTTGATTAAGGAAGTGTGTTGTTTCAAGGCGGACCAAAAAAAAAAAACAAACCCCAAATTCTGGTCCGCCTAAAATCTTAGTGAGCTCAAGGACAGCGCAGGAAATTCTGGGTAATTACAACCAAAACAAATGAGCTAAGCTAGCGTTAGCTCAAGAAATGGCTCATTTTCACAAACCTCCGGAATTGAAGAAAGTTACAAAAACTGTTCTCGCTTACAGCATAGAAATAATTTTGGAAATTGTAACTGACCTAAAACAATAAACATTTACTCTGATTTAACTTCAGACAGTGAGAAAAAAAAGTGTCTGTTTTTTTTATTAGCTGTATGAAAATATCTGGTTTGAACTATAAATGACACTTTATAGTGTCATTAGATTGCACTTTATTACAAAACTGTGCAGTTTGAATATTAGGCACTTTCAAGGACTTTATAGAGAAATCAAGGAGCGCTTTCCAAACTTCGTAAACACCTAAATGAAATTCAAGGATTTTAGACACGACACTTTGTCAGCAGATCCAAATAAAAAGAAACGCTGTCCGACATTATGTAATCAAACATGACAAGTCCAGCTTTCGCCAAAGCTCATAAGGCCTAATTCGTCCGTGTGCAACAAATAACAGAGAAGATTCAACATTTTTGCCTTTTTTTTTTTTTGTCTTCCTCTCCCCTAATGACGGAGAACAGGATGTTCTCTCAGGTGGCACTGCTCTGCAAGGATCAGGATAATTTGCAACCAGGGAGAACTTTTTATCAGCCCTCGAACACAGGTCAAAACGCCTCGGAGTGCTAAACGTCGAGTCTGAGGTGATGAATATAAGCTGCATTCTGAGCTGGAGCGTGAAGGCTGCAAGTTTGATCTTAAGTTTTTTTCAGTTTGAAGAGTGCTTTTATCTCAAACGTGTTTGCGTTTTGCTGCAGATACCCACTGCAATGTTTGTTTTATTGGGATTTTATGTGAGACAAAGCGGTGGATAGTTGCTAAGAGGAAAGAAAAAAAAGTAGAGTAAAGAATATGAAATGTAAGTTGTGAATGCAAATGTAACCCAATTCATTTTAACTCGATTCCGAAATCTCAAAGAGAAATTAGATGTTGTGACTTTTTGCCAACTAAATTTCTTCAAAGAGTCGCTATGAATGGTTATAGCAATGGGAAGGAAGGCTCTCCTGTAGCAGTCTGTGGTGCATTGGGTTTGAAGAAGCCTCTGAGTGAAGACTCCGATCTTATACTGTCTCAAGCCTTTCGCAACCTTGAACAGCTTTTTCTTCCAGGATTGTATTAAGCTGCATTTTAATTTTAGAGAATCAGCATCAGCCGACTCTGACTTTTCAGGCTAAAAGCAAAAAGAAAAAAAAAAAAAATCGGTATTGGCATAAATCAGGAAACCGCAATCGGTGCACCACTACATCAAATCCTCATCAAATCCTTAAAGATTTGATGCGCTTATAAAACTGTGAGAAAGTACAAGGGTCATGATTGTTTTTGCAAACCCTCTTGTTTTGAGTTCTAACACTAAAAATTAAAGCTAGAAAAAGCCAAAGAGCAAATAAAGTAATAACTCAATGTACATTGCTGCAAAAAACAAAATCTTACCAAGTTTGTCTTTCTTTTTCTTGTTTTTAGATGCCAGCATGGTGCTTCTGTTTTTGAAACGTTGAAATTGGACCGAACTATATTCCTACGATTTATACTGTAAATTTATGTCTTTATTGTGTCTGTATCTTGCAGATCTGCTAATGGAACTTTTTCATCAATATTAAGAAATTATTTGTATAAAACAAGCTCCTATATTCTGCAAAAAAAAAAAAAAAAAAACCCTGTAAATTTATTTGATCTTGTTTCAAGTGTATGTAGGTATTTGCACTAGAAGTTATACCAGAAATACTTGGTAAGAGTTTATGGTTTTGCAACGTAATGAAGTGAAATGTCATTTGAAAGATTATTATACTTTTTCATATTTTAGGTGAAATAATCTGCCAGTGAAACTTGTAGTTTTTCATCAACATTAAGGAATTATTTACATAAAACTCCTATATCTCAATGAAAAGTTACCTATAAGTTAGTTTTGTCTTACTTCAAGTATGATAAGATAATTGCACCAAATGCTAAATCAAAAATACAAAACACTTGGTGAGGTTTTGTCTTTGCAGTGTAAAGAGGTGAAATGCCACTTCAAGACTACTTTTTTTTTTTTTACAGGACTTTATATTTTTCCATAAAAACACACCAATGTTTTCCCTGATAACCGAGGCGACGGAGCCTCTCCCTACCTGTGCCGATGAACAGCATGTTGTACGCCCGCTGGTCCAGGCCGCTGACCCGGTCCACTGCCAGCTTGGTGAAGTTGACGCCCTTGGTCAGCAGCAGGGGGCGACCCAGAGCTTTGTCCTCCATCAGTGGGTGTTTCTTGGCGAAGTTGAGCGTGGCGTCGGGCAGCTGCAGGGAGCTGTTGTAGCCGTTCTCCCTGTCTGAGTTAGTTATGCACTGTGGCGCAGGGAGAGGATGGGAGAGAGAGAGAGAAGAGAATGGAGGGAAGGAGACTTCTTAGTTGGCGCAGGTTGGCATGGTTAGTTGGCGTGGAGGTTGACTGCCCTGCCTCCCCTCCGTTTGCTCCATTACCTTCCTTCCTTTCCGTCCTTGCCCATTATGCCCTGAGCTTTTTCGTGACGTGCCAGCTTCAACTGTTTTCCACCTCCACACTTCTCTCTCTATCACCTGTTTCTTTTCCTCCCCGCTGCCTCCCTCATTACCTCTCTCATCCCACCTCTCCTGCCCCTCACGTTGTTTTTTCCTGCTTCCTGAAATGTCCCTGGACTCTGAGTGGGGTTTCGTACCGATCCGGGCCGCGGGCTGGGGGTGGCGCCTGTGTATCGCCCCCATCTCTGCGACGCCTCCCTGTACTCTTTGTAAGAGCCCTCGAACACCTTCTTCACGTCGCCGATCTGGTACTGGCACACGGCCGACACGTCCACGTCGCCCCTGAAACACGACAAGAGAGGAAGGCAGTCAGCCGTGTGCGGCGGGGAAAAAGTGACGGATGAATTATCTGTCTGCCGGATGAATACCTGACAAGGGCTAACGGGACGGAGGACGTGAAAATAAGAGTGAAACGAGTCTGTCACTGGCATGTCAAGTGAATGTGAACAACAAAAAAAAAGGCATTTCTATACAGAGAAATATGTCATTTAAGGTTTTTAACAAAACCCATTGCTCCTAATAAAGCCCACTTTACTCTAAAGTCTTTCAATAGGATGTAGTGCAACAAAATGCTTCAGAAACAACCTAAATGTTACAAACAATATCCCAAGTTTCGGTGGGAATTTATCGTATCGTTTATCTTCTGTCATCACAAACAGTTCTTGTAGAGTTTTGATTTGATTTGACAATCAATTTTAGAACTTGAAAACTGATAATGACAGGCATCAATAAAAAAAAAAAAAGAAAAAAAAGTCAGAATTTCAATTTTATTATTATTATTATTATTATTATTATTATTATTATTATTATTATTATTATTATTATCCAGTCTTGGCATAAGATATTTAAAACAAAATATATTGATTATACATCACAGTACAAGACACATTGCAATGGTACATTAGTGAAAAACGAGTGACGACCATTTTAGTCACCAAATGTGCAAAGCTGACGTTGAACTCAACTCAAAAATCTGTGACGGCAGTTTACAAAATCCAAGCCACACTTTTCAGATTTGCAAACCATTTTGAAAACTGTCTAAAATTTACTTTCCTTCCACTTCACGATGTTGCCGCTGCATTTTGCGCCGCTCTGTCGCATGAAATCCTGACGAAATACGCTGAAGTTTGTGGTTGAACGGTAACAAAGTGTGAAAACGAAAAAGCAGACAAATTGTGTCGGGAGGCGCTGGATTATTCACGCTGCTGTAGTTTTTGTATTGAATAAAGTGCCATACTGATATATTTCCCACTTTCTTGTGGCAAATGCATCTGATGTTTAAACTCTTATAAATAATTTAGGCAAGTGGCGGCTGCTGTGACCCAAGAGTTGCGTTTCGTTTAACATTGAGGCTATTTTTCTTACACACACACCCCCACACACACACACACACACACACACTCAGCGAGTGGGACTAAAGCTGGCTGTTGACTCGTGAGCCAGGCAGATTAAATTACATTTGTCACCATCATACGACATTTGATTTCCATCCTCATCCACTGGGAATGAGTTTCTTTCCTTTCTGTATTCTGCCACTCAAGACACCAACATGCAGGCAATGTCGTTTACCAAAACAATGTTGTGCACTTGTACTCAGGGAACGGAAAAGTCACAATTTCCAGCCTCCTGCTGTTTTTTTTGTGTGTTATTGTTGGAAACACTTATTGACGTACACGGTTTTAGATTTAGCTTGAAAATGGATTGCACACTGCAGTGCTTTCACAAAGCTGCAAAAAGCCGAGTAAAGATTGTTTTCATGAACTTATGTCGTGATTTATCTGGAGGGGCGGCAAAATGGGAGCAGAGCTGCTGATTTTATAATGTCAAACACAGACGATGGCGTTAAATTCCTAATGGGTTCAGCAAAAAGCATCGACGGCGACCTTCTGACTCAAACTCTGAAATTATTTCCATAATGTAAAATTATCTTTATTTTTAAAGGTTTTATTGGCTCTAGTGGCCTTTATTTGATAGTGAATTGACAGGAAAGAGGGTAAAGACATGTGGCAAAGGTCGCCAGGCTGAGAATCGAACCTGCGACAGCCAGGTTGAGGACTAAGGCCTCCATTTGTGGGTTGTGCTTAACTCCTGCACCACTACAGCACCACATGTAATGTTATCTTAACGTTAGCTCTGTCAAAGTGAGGCGGCTATAGAGCTGTTGCAGCGTAATGTCACACGCCCAAGATCCCGACCCCCTCTTCCTGCTGGAGGGAAAAAAGATGCTCACTGACGAAGACTACGGTTGGTTTTAGCTGTTAAGTTGTCAATGTACCACGCTAAATCTTAAATGTATGTGTGATATGTGATTGCTACTAATAGTTAACACTACGACAACTAGATGTCGTAGACTTCTGTCTAGGAAGAAGTTTCAATAAAAAAAGTAGCTATGCTAGCTTGACTTTGACAACCTTAACGAATAGATGTGCTGTGGAATTCTGTGTGTTTCGGTTTAGTTACAAAATAAAAAAAGGCAACTTGCACACCAACTCTGACAGGTCATCAGTAGAGCAAGTGTTTAAATTAGCTAAAAACCACCGCTGTATTAGATTAGCTAATAGCAGCAGTAGCTAGTCTACCATAGCGATCACTTAATAATACTTGCAAAATAAACATCAAGCCTAAAAACATAAATCTGTAACAAACTGAATGTTCTGTTTTTGTGTTGGAAATGTTTGAGTATTTGTATATATGTAGTTGTTGTTGTCAGTTGTTATGACACATAATACTATAGGCTTTAAGTTGTTCTTCAACTGTTTTTCTGTGTTTTGTGGCGCACTGCACTCAATTAATAATCCCTACATCTACAGGTTTCAATTTGTTAACTGAATCGTTCTACCGCCGCAGCGCAGCTTTGGATGGCAAGTAAAAGAACAGTCTTTTTTCCCTCCAGCGTTGTGCGCATGCGTCAAATTTTCAGATGAAACAATAGCATGCAAGGGGTCAGTAAGGTAGAAGCCTTTCAGCAGCTGAAGGAACCCCAAATGAAGAAAGAAAGCTTGCGGTTCAAAGCCGACCCGATTGGTGACATGATATCTTACTGAAGAATACAAAAGGCTCACTTCAAAGGCGTCCGCCTGGAGACAGAGGAGACCTCAAACTTTCTACCAAAAGAATCCCAACCCCCACCCACCACCACCTGTACCTGGCTGGGAAACACTAAAGTATCACAATTGGTCAAGCAAATTACAGTCTTTACAAAGTGGCTGCAACATCTAAAATATTAAATAAGACTGCTAAATAGAAGAGAGAGGAAGATGTTTTCAGTATGTCTTACCATAAATGTTTAAGAGATCTAATTTACGGAGGAAATTACTAGAGCTGTGATGGATTTTGGCTTCCAGGGGGAAATAAAGCAGCTGGGTTGTGACGCTAAAACCAGAGGGCATATCTGTCAGCTGGAATCTTTATTCAATAGTTTAGTTAATAGTTGTAAATTGCTGTCGTATTTGTGTTTATGATGGAAAGATTCTAAATGTAGTGAGGAAAAAACAGCCTTCATCCAGACAGACTGCACTGCAAAAAATCTTACCAAGTACTTTTGGTCTAGTTTTTAGAAATAAAATATCTTAGGACACTTGAAATAAGGCAAAAGTTACAAGTAACTTTTTAGCAAGAAATGGGAGCAGTCTTTTTTAAATAACTGCTTCATATTGATTAAAAAAATTACCAGTTACTAGCAGATTACTTTATGTATAGCAAGATATTTTCTTCATATTATAAGCAAAATAATCTGCTAGTAGAACTATTAACTTTTTAAAATCAATATTAAGCTCCTGTATCTTGCTGAATAGTTACTTGCAGGTTGATTGTGTCTTATTTTTTCACACTAATTTGCTCCAGAAACTAAACAAAAATACTTGTTGAAACTTTGTTTTTGCAGTAAATGCATCAGAGTTAAAGTTTAAAATCTTAATGTTGGCTGGTAAATAGATAAATGTTGTTGCTCCTTTTCACCTCTCTGATTTACCCCAGCCTTATCTCCCTCAGATCAGTTGATCTAAGTTGTCTGAGGTTGAAACTTCAGGGAGACTTTTTCTGTTTCTGCTTTTAAATATCAGACAGGCATCATTACTTTACCCTCAAGAAAACTTCATCCTTACTTTATATGTTCCCCTTCTCTTTCCTGTCCATTTACTGCGCAATAAAGGCCACTAAACTTAAAAATTAAAGCACATCTTTTATGAATAGTGTTTGGCCCTGAGTAAGTGGCTCTTTTTAATGTCTCTGCTATGTTTTAAAAGTGTTTCATGTCTTGGATTTATCTCTTTCATGTATCAGGACCTTTTGTAAATGTACTGTTTTTAAAAAATGTGCTTTATAAATATATTGGATTTGGATGTTCCAATGCTCCTACCGTGGCCAATAACTGTGCTGACTGAATAAATGTTGGATTTATCTAGTTTCGATTTTTATTTTTCTGTGTACGTTATGCTTCTGCGTAAAACATGAAATTATTCTCCAGCGTTTTCTCTAAGTGGAGACCATCCCACCGTGGTCCTAACGCTGCGGCTCATCGTTGTCGTAGAATCTTTCAAGGTCAAGACAATGGTTCTCTTTAGAAAACGGATTTATCACCATTTAAAACCACATTAAATCTGTGTGACATTCAGCCTCTAATAAAAGCAATAAAACATATCCAAGGACGCCCGAGTGGTGCGCGCTCTAAATGGCTCACATTTGTAACAGTAATAACTTAAATTAAAACCCTCCAATTACGCTGTAAATACCTAATCGCACAAAGTACATCAGCGGAGCCATCTTATCAGAGCGACTCGCCGCTCGGCGATTTCATTAAGGGCTTCTGACACGTCGGCGGCGGGCGCGCGGCGGAGCACTAATGCGGTAATTAACTCTACCGCTGAGTCTGAAATACGGGGTAATGCATCATCGGCGTCCGGCCGCGTGTCTTTTCCTCTCATACTGACCACTGTGCGTGAAAGATGCCGTAGAAGGTCGTCCCCCGCCAGTCGGGCCCCGGCAGCGTGAAGACGGCCCGCAGGTTGTTGAAGGATACGTGGCGCTCCGGCAGGGAGCACTCCAGCCGGGCTTTCTGGAAGGTGGTCCACTTCTTCTGCAGGGTCCTGGTGCCGCCCAGATCACCCTGAAAGAACCACGCACAGCACCTGAGCCACCTCTTTTTACTCCAGATGTGGTCCATGCTCAAACCGACTTTGGATGTGGTGTTGGACTCTGAGGTGAGCCTTCAGAGTCACATAAAGATGGTTACAAAGTCGGCCTTCTATCACCTCGTAGAACATTTCTAGTTACTATTTTATTACTTTCCTAAGTGATAAAATAGTAATGGTGTAATAATGCAAGTACACTCTATACCAGGGGTGCTCAAGTTCAGTCCTCGAGAGCTACCGTCCTGCAACTTTTAGATGCAGCCTTACTCCAACAGACGG